>JAIPRL010000304.1:81830-157871 GCA_025469235.1 Pemphigus obesinymphae | reverse complement strand
TTTAAATAAAAATTAAAACAAACATTGCGTTCCTTGCGTTCCTTGATAAATAAATTAAGGGGTACGCTGTTCAACATGAAAAAAATGAAGAGTAGCTCCGTTCCCCTGCGTCCCTCCCCAAATCCACTACTGATTTACCTATAATCAATGTTACTATACCGGATAACCACACAGCACAAATATATCCAATGGATATTTTTGTCTATCCAATAAATATCTATTAGATACTCAAATGTCCGCATTTTGGTCATTTATGGATATCCACAAGCAATATTTAATGGATATTTTTAAACAATATTCAATGGATAAAAATAAAACTGTACAAAAATAAGACAAGATGCAGTATAGAAAGAAACAAGGTTATAAAAATAATATATTTATAAAGTGAAAAAAAAATTACAACGATGACTGACTAGATGTTCGTCAGCTCGGACTTGATTCATGAAACACTGCATATAGTGCATATTTGAATGTCTAGGTATGTAGATTTTAAATATGGCTCTGTTTACCTAATGAATTTTTAAACTTTATATACTATAGGTAAGCAAACGAACCAAAACAAATATAGCCAGCCTACATTAAAAACTAGTTGGGAAATAAATTGTGAAAAAACTGGAAGGGCTTATTGAGTAGGTAATGAGTAATACAATAAAAATATATTATACTATAATATTAAACGTAATTCGTGTTTGGCGATTCTATGAAGTATGAACTCTTCGTTTAATTTACGAAATATTACTATAATATTCTTCTCTTGGAGACAGGGACGGCACTAGAATTTTTTTCCTAGAGGTGCGAAGTAGGAGCAGGTACATTTTGTACATGGGCTGAGTTTTGAGTAGTAGTATATTATAGATTATTGTAAGTTATTATATCATATTTTATCATCAATAAATATAAATAAGTGAGCCCAGTAAACCAAACTTTTTGTTTTTTTTTTATCTATTAACTTAAAATATAAAATGTATAGGTATGTCAGATAATTAAATGGATTTTTTTCAACTACAAAGCAATTAATATTATTATTATTATTATTATTATTATTATATATATATATATACAGGAGGCAGTAATGAGTTACATGTATCAAAGTTACGTAACCGAGTTACATAATTTTCAAGTAACTTTTAAATGTAACTCGTTACAATTTATATTGTATCTTTTAATAAAAGATGTAAATCAAAATGAAAATTTGGTTTTTTTTTCAAAAAATATTGATATAATTATTGCCTATTGTATGGGTATTTATATAATGCCATAAGTGTTATTTCATACTCTAAACTATTTATTTTTCTTTATCAAAATTTTAATAAATTTCAGTGTTAATACACCTTTAATTTTACTTATTTACTACATACTTTTATATTTCAGTTATAACTAATAGGTATATTATAATATGAATAATAAATTTTTATCATGAATACCTCATACAAAGAAATATTTAGTACCTAGTGTCATTATTTTATCGAAGAAATTAATATAAATAAATAAGTAACTTGTAACTTTAAATGTAACTAAGTTACTGTAACTGTAACTTGTATTCAGTTACACATTGCCAAAGTATCTTGTAACTAGATACACAATTTAAGAGTAACTTGCAATTTGTAACTAGTTACAACTAGAGAGCCTAGATAATAAATAATAAATTATAATAATAATAAATAATTATCTAGGCTCTCTAGTTACAACTAGAATCTAAAATAGATAATAAATTATTATCTAGGCTCTCTAGTTACAACTAATTGAGTAACTTGGCCATCCCTGTATATATATATATATATATATATATATATAACTATACATATATAATATTATGATCAGAATTTCAAAAATTAATAATAAAGATTGATTGCAGTGACAAAAATAAATTTATAGTTAAAACTGGAATTTTAAAAATATAAATAAAAATACCTACTACAAATGTTGTAATAATAATATACAGGTAATCAATAATAAATTCATTCTGTTAGTATTAAGGATACAACTCTTGTATTTAATTTAATTTAAATTTAAACATAATTATATTTTTAATAAGTAAAATAATGCTAAATTATATTGATTTATACCAGCAATATTCTTCGGTTTTTATGAACATCAGCAAATTGATCTACAACAACTTCCAAATCCAAACTTTTTGCTATTTTCTTTTCTATTTTCAGAACTGCTATAAATGTGAGTCTCTTATTTGTCATTCTGTTCCTCATATAATTTTTAATTTGTCTTAAGCTGCAAAAAGTTCTTTCTACTCTAGCACTTGATGATGGAATAATTATAGAAATAATGCCAGCTATAATATAAATATTTTTTATACATATTTGCATTGTATTTTTTTTTCTGGGGGGGGACTGAAGATGGGACTGCCATTTATTTTAGGGAACTGGAGCACCATCTCGCCCCTCCCCCAACGCCGTCCCTGCTCGGAAATTCATTGTAATAATAGTATTAATAACTATTATGATGATTTAATAAGCCCATAGCAAGGATGGGCAAAGTTAACGATAAAGTGTAGAACTAGCTAAAGTTTAGTTAATTAGAATTTTTTTTTTAAATAGTCAAGAGTTAATAAGTTAATCGATTAATGATTTAACCAGTTAAAGTCAAATGTTAAAACCTGATATATATGTAAATTAAAAAGTTATTTTTTTTATCCGTGGTATCTATAGGTATAATTTATATACAAAATAACACAACAAGGGTTACTTCATAATTATAAGTACCTATAGACGAAATGGGTAGGTATCTAAAATAATGAGATTATTATCGATAATAAGTTTAATTTTTAAAATTGTAGGTATTTTATTTTACTAATTTAAGAAAAAACTGTTATTTTGTATCTAAAAAAAACTTTGGTTTTTGAAACTAACAAAAGTTAACTAGTTATTATTAAATTACCTTTTAATTTACTTTTTTTTATTATTAACTTACTTGGCAGATTTTTCAACTAGATAATTTGATACATTTACAATAGATACGCCAAATTAACTAGTTACCTATGTTATTAAAATGTTACTAATACCTAACTTAACTTATTAACTAGTTAATGATTGCCCATATTAAGACTCATGACTATATTATATTAACTATATAGGTAGGTGGGTATTTATTTATTTTTCTTCTCGAACCATGTGGTCCATTATTATATATATATATAGGTATGCATGTAGGAGTTGTTGGACGTCAGACGTAGGTACTTATACTATAGCTATATGTTCTAAGTGGTAATATATATGGATACCTACTTATATATATTATTTATTCGTTTGTTTTGAATTAAGTTTTGTTTAATTTAGTATTGGGACAGATAAAGACATAAAGTAGGTATTTTATTTGTTTTTTTATTCGTATTATAATCGATTGTTGTATTGTTTGTTATTTTCAGACTTGGGTAGTATTCCAAATATTTTTTGTATAGGTACCTACAGTATTTTAAATAATTTTTACAAGTACCTATTCTGAATACTTTTTCAAGGTTCAATCACATTTTTTAAAATAATTTAATTATTTGTCTGTCAGTGTCTCATCTTGTTTTGTTTTCAACTGTATGTATAGTGGGACAGTAAAGTTATTTTACAATTTTAAATATGTTGATTTGAATAATAATAATTTTTATTGATGAAATAAATAATGTGAAACTATTATACTTATTGATATAATTTTATTATAGAAAATTTAGTAGGTAATTACAGTAGTCAGTGATATGAAATCTTATATAGGTAGGTACCTATATAATATTAGGTAATTATTAAAAAAAAAATATTATCTACTCTCTTAGGTATTACTTAAATAAATCACACAATATTAAAATTTGGATATTATTTATAATTAATAGATAGGTATAGGTGTGTATTATCAATTGTATTATTGTATTAGGTTTTAGTAACATTTTGAAAAAATCGTCTACGCGGAAGGATTAGTAAAAAACCTTATCATATACCTACCTATAGCAAAAAGCATATATATTTTGGTTGGTTTTTAATTACCATAGAATACGTTACCTATACTATTAAGTATATGTATTGTTTTTGTTTTTCATTAATTTTCTAATAATTACGTTTTTAGACGTAAAGTAAAGTTTCAAGTCGTAATTGAAATACGTAATAACGAGTTAACGGTTTAAATTTTAATAATTAGTAATATATATATGTACATAAGGTAGTATATAAGAGTGGCTTTAAAAATGATAACCGTTTATAAATATCAATATTAATAGTATTATTAGCTATATGGCAGATTAAAAGATGGAATTTATGTAATAAAAAATATTTATATTTTTCAATTAACGTTAATAATATTTTGTGATACCTAATAATAACAGCCATGATAGGTACCTAAAAATAAAATATATAGTAAGATATATATATATATGGTAAGAAATGTCAATTTAAAAAATACATACCAAATTATTTTGAAAAAAATATTTGGAAAGTATTAAAGTACATTACATAAACTATATTAATACTATTGTTCATAACGTATATTAAAGGATAGAAAATGGGAATAGAAATTAAAATCACGGGTGAAGCAATAAGTATTCTGGCTAGTATTTTTCAATTTTAAGAATTTTTTTTTTAAAAGTCCTTAAAGTTGCCTATGAAAACCCCTTAAAAATCGGGCATTATCTTAATTTAACCGAAGTTCATTCTAATTCAGAACTTTTTTCAAAGTGTTGTTTTCATCTAATATTATATTACTGTAGGTTAGGTTAAATATATATTGTATACATTTCGTCTGTCTTTTTTAATTTTATATTTTTATTAAAACTACTATAACTTTTTAGTAGGTACAAAAATATATTTTTTGTAGATTTATTCGATAATCATTTAAATCTTGCTCATTTTGAATTGGTTTAATTTTCAAATAATTGATGTATTTTATTTATATATATATACATATTAATTATTATTGATTACTTACTATTATTGAAAAGGTAAATTTATGATTAAGGGATTTGATACTTATATATTGGCAATTATGTCGATTGTATTTTGAAAAAGGAGAATAATATACTGTTCTATAAAATGTATTATTGTCTACCTACATATAATATATATCTATAATATTATACTGTTTTGCATGTAATTTTAATCGTATTATTTTTTTATGACATGCGTAGGCGAAAACCAAACCATGATTTTTTAAGAAGATTTTTCATCTATTTTTCATATAATTGTTTTTTATGGAAATTTATAGTTTTTAAAAAAATTTGAAAAAATTTATTAAACTTTATAGGTATCTATATATTTTATATTGTACAAGTAATTAACTGGATTCTCGATTATATAGCCACTGAAGGATTATTATGAGGACGACACACCAACAATTTTTCAATGAAAAACTTGCATTAGCATTTATCATTTTTATCAACTTACAAACATGTTAGAAATACGAAAAAAGCGCAAAATATAGTTAATAACACTATCTAGCGACTGATGGAGTGGATTTTTGAAATATGTATTTTTACACGTTTTATGAGCTAATAAAAATCAATTATTTAATTTTTTTAATAACTTATAAAGTATGTAAAAATTTTTATATCAAAAATTGGCTCCATCAGTCGCTGGATAATTTCGTTCTTTATAATTTATTTTTTATTATATTATATTTATTTTTCTACAATTTTGTTGTACAAATGTTGAAAACAATGTTGATAAAATGAAAAATGCGTAAACGTGTTTTTTTAAAATAAATATAGTGATTACATGATAATTAAAAATGGTACTGACACAGGTCTATTTTTAAATTACTTTTAAAATATATTCAAATATTTTTAATCTGTTTGATTTTAATTTTTCTTAAAATTTAATAAAAACTGTCTATACAAAACCCGTTAAAAATCAATTGTGGCATCCTCTTGACGTTAGATTATAATTTTGGTAGCTTAAAAATAAATAAGTAGGTACCTTATTATAGGTATTTTATATTGTTTATTTGCATATTATATAGATACTTACTAAATATTTGATTAGATTATATTATTATTTATTTGGTGGCGTAATGAAATTTGACAAACTACCAAATAAATATCATTCAGGGACCTATATAATGTTCAAAAATTATAAATTATTAGAAAAAATCCATCATTTTATTGGTCAATTAGTAGCATATAATATTACACCAATGCCGCATATTTGTATGAACATATTTTACGTTTAAATTATATACCTACAAGGTAATATCACATCCTTGAATATAATTAACACAATGAGTATACAAATACGGGGTAAGCAGCAGGAGCAATATATCTACTAGTTGTATTGATATCGTTCCCTATGAATTTTCTGAGTATCTATTTATATATAAGAAAGGAAACGCTTCACATAATTAAAAAAAAATATATTTATAACAAAAACATAATATCCTCAACCTTGATCATTCCTACAAATTTGGCTAATTAGACCAATTTGTATTATAATCATAAAAAAATAAGATTAAGAGGCCCGGTGCCGGTAATATTTTGTATGCAAAATTTCGCTTTACGGGAAAAACGATCACGGCTTGTAAAATAATCTGACTTGAACATTTTTTTTTTACTTGATTGGGACTTATAACTATACAGGTCGCATTTAACTTCGGTATAACTGGTATTGGAAAGATATTGAGGAAGATATGTGGCCCAGAGAGAAACAATGAAGGAGAATATGAAATACGAAGCAATAAAAACTTAGAAGAACTATATAATGAACCTAGCATTGTTGGGATCTTGAAAATCATGCGAATAGGTTGGGCTGGACATGTATGGAGATCAAAAGGACTAATTGGACAAATAACTACTTGGAAACCAAATACAAAGAGGCCCAGAGGAAGACCCAGACAAAGATGGACAGATAGAATAAAAGAAGACTTGAAGATGTTGGGAGTAAGAAATGCGGAAGAAACGGCAAAAGATAAAAGAGAGTGGGGGCAAGTAGTTGTTGCGACAATGGGCCTGAAAGGCCTGTAAAAAGTCAAAGCAGAAAGCAGAATTTATTATTATTATTAAAAGTGGTAGTCTTAAATATAGTTAGTATGTTAATTATATATAAAATTATAGAATTAATAAAAATATTAACTAAATATTTTAGTTTATTAACATAACGGATGAAGTCCAATTGAAAATTTTTTAATAATAATAGGATAATTATATGGCATATATAATGCGTTACAAAAAACGAAAGAATTAAATTAAAAATATTATATAAATAGAACAATAACATATGTACAATCAACTATAATAGTGAGAAATTGGGATCGATATTCGCAGAGTAAGGAACACGTACCATTGAGGCATTTAAAAGGAAATTGGATGTTAAGTGAGGAATTTAAAAGGGAGCACAAGACCGAGTGTGATGTGAAGAGACACGGAAATTTATAACTAAAATTAGAGAAGGAGAATCAATTTTATTAGATAAGAGTTTGGAGAGGAAGAGAATATTTGCCTGATGCCTTCGATTCGCAAGGCTAGAAAGGCCTAACGCAGTCAAAATGGGAGTATAATCATGAGGGGGACAATGGATTTTGAGTAGGAAAGCGACCATGCGAAGGAATTTCCACTGAACACACTTGATCATGTTGTTAACAACAGTTGTATTGGGATCCCAAAAGGCAGAACCATACTCAAGAATGGGGCAATAAGCGAACAATAAAGGGATATGAAAGGAATTTGGAGGTGAAAATCATAGGAAATACGGCTAACGAAGCCGAGGAGTTAAAATCCTTTGCAACAGGTCACTTCAATACGAAACAAAACACAAAGATTTTTTGTGAGAGTGAACCCAAGGTCATAAATGGAGTAAATGGTGGATTTAATTGAAATAGCATTAATGGAATAAGTAAAATTGATAGAGAAATGGTGTCAGGAAAAGTATAGCTCATAACTGAGCATTTCTGGATATAAAGAAACAGGCCGAGGGATTCACCCCAGGTTACTAATCGATCAAGATCAGCCTGCAACAGAAGTCAGTCAGAGAGGGAGTTTATACGGATATATAGTTTCTTATCAACAGCAAAAATGAAAAGCTTGACTTTGAGAAGAACGGAAGTAGCAGAGTTAATAAAAAGAGCGAAATAGAATGCTAAGAGCAGAATAGGAGTAATTAATAATAGTATTTGAATAAGTAGTCTGAAAACTTATTTTGGAAGTATTCGAAAAATGTATTCGAAATACTTTAAAATTAATTAAAAGTAATTTACACAAGTCTGCATATATTCTTAATTATATACAGATATATATATGTACGAAACCATTCGTACCTGCAATTACACACACACAACTTATTCATCCATTCGATCTGATACGCCATCGAATCAGAGAGGGATTTGAGGGAATGACGTGGTGATCACCCCCTCCTTGGAGTTTTTCTTATTATAACTTTAGGAGTATAAAATTAATTTTGAATAGAAATTAGCCCTTTATATCTCAATTATCATAATTCGACCCCCCTTAAATTAGCTTTAGATCCACCACTGTACTTAATATTATAAACCTTATTAGTTATTACTATACATTATATATATCAACAAATTTATTGATTGTCATATTAAAAATACATAATTAAAGCCATATTATGAGTTATTTATATTATATTACATTATTATACGCAATTATAGATTTTTCGTGGTTGTTTCGGCTCAGTGCATTTTACATTAATTTTAAAATATAGTTGAATATTTCTAAAAATTATTACAATTTCATTTTTACTTAGAATTTCTTAAAAGTTGCCTACACATGACCTCTTAAAAATTCATATATTAGATATACGTATATACTCGTAATAACATATATAATATAACATAATACTATTATTGAAGTATTAATTTAATATGTGCATGTTATGTTTACAGAAAAATGTATGAGTAAGTAGATTTTACGGTTTTTAATACTAACTGATTTAAAGTTAATAATATAGTTCATCAATTGGATATCAACATGCCCTGTGGAGGGAGCTAAGAATACCTCCACGGTTTCTTCATGCCTGTCGTAGAAGTCGACTAATTGAGGTTGCATCAGGTCGACAGCCGGCATAAAACTTGTCAGAAAGATATGAGAAGTCTTAAAAATAATATAGGCGAGGTTTCCCATCTCAGATGTTCGCGAGGAAAACAAAATTGCGTACTTGGGTGTGGATATAGCCTAAGAGACCAAGTGACCAGTACCAGCCTGACAGCGGCTGCGGTAGCCGTTCCATCAATTATATGTGCGTTTCTACCCGACGGTTATGATGTCGTTGGTGTAGGGACAATTTTTTTATAAAGCATATTAATAATGTGGCTATCTTGAAATATTTATTTAAAATTTATATGATGTTTTATCATTTTTATTTTGAGTTCATTAAAATTGAATTAAAATTAAAATACGTAAATTATATAACCCGTACGTGAAAGAATTATTAAAAAAAAAAATATATAATAATAAAAATAATGAATAGATCAATTATTATTGTATTTGTTACATAGTTATCATTACAATCTGTATAATATTTATAAACATATCATTATTTTAAATAGACTGCCAATTTTGTTTTTATATATTCTTAATAAGATCAAACGCATTTCAAATAGATTTTACAGAATCAACTAGGTAGGTATTAGATGTAAATTAATTATACTTACTAGGTGAAGTTATATATAAAATTACAATACTAATAGTTGCGAATATAATGACATTACGTTTAAGAGAATTCATTTTTTAAGAACTTTTGCAGTACAAAATAAGATATCGTCAATATTATTTCGAAGTTAGTATATACTTATGAAAAAATGAGCGAGTAGGTAACGACTTTTTATTATCTTTATTGGACTTTATTGTACGCGATATTTTTTATAAATTATTACCAAATGGCAAACACAAATTTCGATAAAATGAAAAAACACGTATTTCCTTATGAGTTTTTTAAAAAATATACGAGGTACTAAACATGAATTGAGAAAATTGTATAGGCGACGCTCGGTGAGTAACATACCAACTAGGTACTCGCGTATTATGTTTCTCATACATTCATCATACTTATTAAATTTTTGGGCGTCATAATACACAGATTCACTAATAAATTGATCATTTTACAACCAATACTTAAAATATATATAATGTTCATTTCAAGAATGGAATATTTAAAAAATTCGAAATTTAAAATAATAAATTTGCTATTCAGATATAAATTAACATATTTGAAATTTTTCAAAATACTAAATTATCATTCTATTATATTGTACAGATATAATGACACAACAGCGTATTTAAAAATTGTTTAAGTGAAGGGATAAAATAATTAATCATTAGGTGGCCCGTGGGGGCAAAACACCTCTCTCCCAACCAATATTATAGTATATCTGTATGTTATAGATGCTGAGTCACTCGAACTTTAATTGGAAAGCAAAACACATTTCAACATTTTATAAACTGAACACCTCCTTAGATTATAGTTCTCAATATTAATCAATTTCTTTCCCAACATAATAATATAGTAATCAACAAAAATTGAATTAATAAGATAAATTTAAAAGTATTAATAAAACACAGTATAATTTAACATTTATTAGCACAGAATAAAGAGAATAAAGATACAAAAATTATTGATTATTATGTACCTACCTATAATTAAATATTATAATTTATTTATAATAAAAAATTTAAAAATTAAAATTATATAAATATAATATCAACAACTTACAACCAGTGTACGGGATATGACAAGATGTGCGTTTTACAATCTTGAATTATAAATATTAATATACATAACTATAATTTATAAATTATTATGCCTGCGCATTTTATATTGAAAATTGTCATTATTTTGTATGTGTTTTTACAAACCATTGTTATGTAATAAATATATGTATTATATATAGATCCAAATTTTGGCTTATATTTTTCCATTTTTTTACATATTTCAAAAAAATAAATAAATAAATAACACAATCTCAAGAGTTGATGCATCCCCAGAATAACCTCCCTCGTATATACTCCGCTGTACATAAGGTGTTTTCTGTATAAATAAAATAAACATATAGTTATAATACTATAATAGTTTATGATTTCCCGACAAACACAATGTTAATATTTTATTAGCATTCTATATTTTTATACACGTTAAGGATTATTTCGCAGATGCATAAAGCGTAACACTAGTAGTAATGCAATGGGTATTTTAATATATTAAGAGTTAATACATTTTGGAAAAAATATAGAAATGTTTAATGATCGTAATCGTTTATCTGAAAATCATTCATTTCAATATCCAGTGTACCTATATATTATTTTAGTAAGTATCGTTATATTATTTTCAAGGTCATATAATTATTAATAAGTTATTTATTTCAAATTTTGTAATTTTAGATTTTGAAGTTGGCGAAGAAGCTAGTGATTTTACAATAATATATATATTATTTTCTTTGCTAAGGGGGTTCTAGTCAGTCAAGGAGTATTATATAGGCAATTTATCGTACATGATAAAATTTTAAATTCAAAATTTAATGCAGTTAAATAATTCATTGAAGTTAATAAAGTTCATAATAAACTAATAAATACACTCCTTGGGCTTGTATCTATATCCGTATAGGTTAAATATGAATTGTAAGTGTGAATATAATGAAAATGAGACTGTATACTAAATCACTTTTTAAACAGAAGTTGCTTTTGCTGTGAAAAAATTGTGAAACTTTGGCTCGTTCAATTTTAATTTTGTAAACAGCATAATATTCTTTGACATCGTTTCTAGGTTTTAATGGAGGCGTTTTTCGAAATATAAATTTCCACTTTATATATACACAAGTGAACAATTTTTAAAATATGGAAATTTTGTTTAATGATACCGAAATTAAAAATTCATATTTCAAAAATCGCCTCGATTAAAACCTAGAAAAGATATCGAAAAATATTATACTTTTTACAGAATTAAAATCGGATCAGCCAATGTTGCGCAATTTTGTCACAGCGAAAGGTCTAAAAACGATATTGTTTTGACCGACTCGAACCACCTTAACAAATTTTCTACCCGTAGGAATGCTCCGATCTTTAAAAACTTATTTCCGGTATCATATGTTATATAATTGGTACTTTAAACAGGTTGTTTTTCGATTTTCTCAATAGCTATTTAATATACTTTTTTATTTCTGTGCAATTTTGAAAATAATGACTATAAATTCTGGAAATTTACACCTAATATGTAATTTAGTACTATATTCACTACTATTATGTTTTAAAAATGTACCTAAAATGTGATATAGTACCCAAAATACGCTTATCAATTTTGGGTAAATTACACCCAACCCATCACATACATTCTATCTCTTCTTCTTCTTATTCTTTCAGGCGCGTGGCCAGGATTTATTATACGGGGAGGGGGGGCAAATTTTTATTGGCCCTTTCAATAAAAAAAAAAAAAAAATTTGGTCAGTAGGGGATGGAAGCAGTTCACTCAAGATACTTCGTTGGATACTCGTAGATATTATATTAGATTTAGAAGCAATTTTTTCAAATAAAAAAACGAAATCCTGTACAAACCATTATTTCTGGAAAAATTAAAATAATATGAAATAAACATTATTATAAAACCACTAGCTCCCTCACGCCACTCAGAGTAAAAAAAAGTCACATAATGGTAATAAGTTAGTACTATCAAAAATTTAACTTATTATTACTAATTACTAATGTTATATATGATATTTGTAATGTTTATTTTCGATGTAAGAAAGTGTAGGTGAGGTACATAATATACACAACTCCTATAGGAAAAGGTTTAAGAGGATGTCAGCACAAACAATTTTCAATGAAAAACTAATGTTAGCCTTTCTCATTTTTAACAACTCACAAATATCTTAGAAATATGAAACGAAAATCAAATTATAGATAACAATACATAATCTAGTGTTTCACTGAGCTTTTTTCCGATATTTTACATTTTTTAAGAGTTATAGTTATTAAAAAAAATTAAAAATGTTGAGTTATCAACCATTCATAAAACATGTTTAAATTCACATACCTATTATAAACGGTTCCGTAGGGTACTAGATAATTTTGTTTTTTATTTCATGTTTCTAAGATGTTCGTAAGTTGTTATTAATGAGAAATACAAAAGTAATATTTTCATTAAAATTTCATTAATTCATAAAAAAACAACTATAATAAAAAATTATATAGTTATAGGACCAATTATTAGTCATTCTAAATATGCATAATAAAAAAATTATTATAATTATAATTATTATTATATACCTAAACATCCTAATATTTTCCATACTTCTACTGGTACTCCATCCTGTCCAACCACTTTCTTATTTTTCATATTTCTCACAGCACTCTACACTTTTTCTTATTAAATCTACCATAACCAAATTCATCTCAACTCGATTAACCTTCTGTGTACGATATTTTTTATTTAATAATCCCTCAAAATATTCTTTCTATCTCATTATCACTTCCTTGTCATTCATTATACGACCTCTTATCTTCATATTTTATTCCCTAAATATTTCTAAAGTATCTGGTTTGTTTTACTCTCCCCTTAGCCAGTCTGTAGGAACGAATTGGGAAATAGCGATCACCTTAACTAAACATTAGTTTTTTGACAAACGAAAGGTTTTAATTGTTTTCTATCTAGTATAATACAAATATGGACATATCATGTGTAACATAAATAAGTTACAGATTTTTTTGAAATAAATGTAAATAAAGGTTTTAAATGTTTTAAAACAATTTGGAAATGACTACACCACTCTGCAGCCTGTGCCGGGGTAATGATGGTGAATATAAAAGCCATGCAAACTAATAGGAATTAGTTTACTAATTAACAAAAACTGCTTTTTGAATTATTATCAATGACATTTTATAGTATTATTGAAAAAAATATACATAACTGTTGATGTATGTTATTTCATTGTATACAGAATTATTACAGATGTTATATTTATCTGAGTATTACAATTAGGTATGTAACAAAATGATATATCATTTGATTATACTCTATATATTACTGTATAGTATTGTGTAATATTTATAATATTTCTTTGGTATTGAAAAAAGTTGTATTTTACTCTTATTTAAAAATGAATAAGTTCTTTAGTTAAATGATAAATGTTTGCGGTATGATGATTGTAAAAAAGAACTATACCCCGTATCTTTTGACTGCCAATACCCCAAAATAATTGTTTTTTAAAATTAATTCTGATTTTTTTTTTCTGATAGATGAACTTTGATTTTTAATACATATTTATATTCCTCACATTTTATTTGATATTTATAATTTATGACTAAACTAAATAAAAATATAGGGAAATAAATTGAAATGAAACACATTTTTCAGTCCACCAATTTATGCGTGAAAATGATAACAGGAATTTTGTCTAGAAAAATTAAACTAATAACTACTGATTACCGAATATAAGGTTTTGATAACAATACTTATTAACCATTATTTACGGTCAGCAAATTTTTAGCGATCGCAATTTTGTCTAAGTGAGGGTGTCCATCATGGGCCCACAGGCCCATAGGGAAAAAGGGATTTTCCCTGTTTGCCCTCATTTATATTGTGTTAGTAGCCCACACGGTACAACCCATTTATTTTGTGTTTTAACACATATTTTGTTTTTACCATAAAATAAATTCACCATAACGGAGTTATAATTAATATTATTAATTATTATTATTATTATTGATATTTTTTAACAACATGATAACACTATCACAAGTCTACAATTTGCTTGTAGATCTCGAATATAATATATAAATAATATTATAGATTGTTATTGTCAATTCGTGGAAAACTGAGCAATTAGGACCGCGAACACCGCACGGTCAAGTCCCGATCGGCAACCGAACGCATATAGGAGATGATTGGATAGGTATGTATTTAATAAATTTTTTTAAAACATGTATTATTAGTGTCATTTAATTGTACCATTATTTTATATTCTTATCCATTTACTGATAAATGACTGATTTCTTCATGGTGACGTCAACCAGGAGGAGTGGGTGGTTAAAACTTAAAATAGGTTTTACATTTGTGAATCGCAAAGAATATTTGCAAAGAAAATGTTTATGTGTTTAGTGTTTATAATTTTTTTATTTTTTGTTGTATTATGTCTTAAAATATTAACTTAATAATGTTCTCGTGTGTTTTATATTTTATACAATTTATCATATGTACCTTCCTATAATATAAATAATAAACTATACAGTAATTTAGTAATACGATAATACTTTACATCATGAATTAAGCAAAGAATTGTAGCATATGCATTTTTTTTTCACGTATTTCACCTGTACAAATAAAATATTCGATTTATACATGGCATTTTGATACTTCAGAGTTTGGAGATGAAATTTTATATGCTATTTATTTGCATTTCCTTACGATTTTCATAAATTAATGCAGTTTTGATATTTTATGTCAGTTTATTAGCTATTATATATTATAAGCTTTTTTATCAATTGTGAAGATATTCAACCACGTTTGAAAATTACATGAATAAAAGACTAAAATCTAGATAAACATATTTGTATAAACATAAATATATATATTTTTTTTTTAAACGAAATAATATTATAACTAAATACTAAATAAATGTGTATTGATAAAAGAAAAATTATCTCTTTAACTCTTTGTAAATAAAATTACTCTAGGCACACGTCTCGTTTTGATTGATTTTCATGAAAATTAAGGAAATATTATGGATAAATATTTATTGAAATTTTCACACTAATTAGTTATTGTACATTTTATTGTATCATTTTCCTAGCCCTATACAAAAATTATAAAAAAAAAAGGTATAATATAATATTTTTGAGAAAGGATTATTGAATAGAATTAATTCCGATGAAATAATTGACAAGGTGGCTTCCAAAAATGAAGTATTAAAAAACCTATTAATGATTTAAAATAAAAATAAATATTAATTAACGATGACTTGTATTATTGTAATAGCATGTTATGTTTTAGTTTTAAGTATATAGTTATATTCAATCTTGTCAAGTATTCGAATGCAAGTATTTGGATAATATAGTATTTAAATACTTTTTGAAGTATTTTTATGGTGTATCATATACAACTTTTTAAAGGAATTTAGTTTTCATTTAAGTATTGAAATTTTCTGAATACATATTTTTTCAACATTTTTGTGGCACCTTTAAAATTTTTCCCTATAACAAAAATACTACCTATCCACCCCTAGTGACCATCATTACCCATTGACGATATTTCCCCCATTCTCCCCTATACTTCCTTTCCCCCTTCTTTTGTTCCTAACCACTCATAAAACTCATCATATTTCTCTAATTTATCTTTACTTACTATACTTGCTGCTTTAGATACATTTTATACTCTACCAAATCCTTTATCTGTTTCTTTGCCATTTCTTTAACTGTATTTTTTCTTTGATATTATCTCAGGCACTAACTTTTTAAACTGCAGAACTAGTGAAAGTGCATTTCGTTTGTAAATTGTATTAAGTTTTGCTAAAATTAATTGTATAGTATAATATATAAATTACGTTACCGTGCGATCTTATTTTCATATGACAGTATTTATTTTTTGATCTAATACTATTTATATGTACATTTTTTATCATCTTCAAATTTTGAACTATTTTATTGACTTTTCCATTGTACACACAACTAAATACTATATGAGTATTTAGGATACCTATGTCTATATCTATATCTATTTTTAGTATTTAAATAAAAAAAATATTTTATTGATGAAATAGTTAATGAAAGTAAAATACTTAAATTCCATATTAATTTCTATTAATGTATTTACATATTTACATTATATTTTAAATTTAATAAAAATATTTTATGGTTTAATAGATATTAGGCACCTATATGCAATGCGATTTAAATTTTCACAAAATTTTTTTTTGTAAAAATGTTTTAACTTTTGATTTGTGTATTAGTGTATTATTTAAAATTTTTATGTAATTAAAGAAATAAAATTATTTTAACTTACAAGCCCATTTGACTTTTAACATTTACACATACAAGACGTGATTACAACAATATAAACATCCTTGATATAGTATAGCTAGTATCACCATAGCACATTACGAACAGTATGACATTACTGTAATAATATTTAATTATGACATAATTAAATATTTTTTTTAATATATAAAAATCAAAATTTTCAAGTTTTAACTAGGTATTGAAAATTTCAGTGAAAAAATAATTTATCAAGCCGTTATTTCTAGGTATAGGTAAAATATTTAAAAACTAAAATAAACAGATAAAAGTAATTTTTTTAATGTTTAACCATATGATAATTTTTGTACTTTTTTTTTTTGTTTGATATATTTTATTGGTCACTTTATATTGGTATATGCAATAAATTTGTATTATTCAACATAGATTGATCCTTTACTACACATATGACTACAAACATAAACAACAACGGACCCAAAACGATATACTAAAAATTGCATTTTTATAACCCCATAAAATTGATATATTCATTTACTATATTGTTTTCATTTTAGGTTTGACCATATGTAGTCGGCTTCCTTCACACGCTTATAATTGAATTTAAATTCTTCTCATTTTTATCCTCATGATGAAGAAACTGGTGTATGTGATTCTAATTGTTTTTTCATTGTCCTCCATCTCAAGCTAAATTATTAATGAAGTAAAGTCACTCTCTTCTTCTGACTGAGTTCCTCCTTAATTTTTAATTTTTTTTCCCCCATTTTTTTTTATCAATAAACTAATTCCTATTTATATAAATCAGAAATCTGGATTAGGATATTGGGTTTTGCTAAATTTGTTATTTTTAGTTTGTTAGTTTCTTTCTCTAAATTGTTAAGCTTCAATGTATACTAGTACGTAAGCTTTAAAAAATAAAAAAATAAAAAGGAAGTATCTATACATTTTCAATTTTTTTTTTATGAGATCTAAAAATTGAAAAAAAATCTTTATTGCCAAATATTATTTTAGGTTCTTAAAAACATAATATTAAGGTTCTAGTAAGGTTTCGGTTCCAAGATTTTCAAAAGCTTCAAGTTGTAACACAGGAATTTTCAATATCGGTTTCCAGTCCAGATTTCAATATTGATGAGTGTGATATTATATTTGGAATAATTAAGCTGAAAAAATTTTTATTGTTTATGAAATGTGTGTGAAAATGGCTCAAAATACACGATAACACCTCCCAGCAATCAATCAACAAATTGATTAGTTTTATAATCTTGTTATTAAAATTTATTAAATTTTATAAAATTCTCGTAAAGTTCATATAAAAAGTCAGGCTTTTTCAAAATTTTTCGTTGCATTACAATGTTAATAGCACCTGCGATTGTGTTTTACCAGGACTAATACTATTATTCGAGCATGAAACGACATTTGTCTTACATTTATTTAGTGCAGATATAATGAATAAGTTTTCAATACATCATTCGTAAAATTCTACATGCCATTTAAAAATATTTTATGTTTGTAGATATTATTTATTATTTAATATATATTTATAATACTATATAAACTATCAAAATGCAAATGGGCCTAAATAATATAACATATTATTAAAGCTATATGTTGTCAATATAATAGTAAATAATATATGGGTACCGTGTGAATCTATTAATTTTCTAAATACACGGTGTTTCAAAAGTCTTCATCCGATTACGAACTGATATAGTTCGGCAACGGTTAATCGCAGGTTAATGATCAATGTATTCTTGGAAAGGTTAGATAACTAAGTTCATTTTACGTTATCTAGTTGATAAATTTGGCACCGTAATGGTTAGTGAACAAGGAACCGTTAGTTTGTTTCGTTATGGCGACTCCGCAACAGAAAGCGTTTTGCGTCCTACGTTTCAATAAGTACGAGTCGGCAATAACCGTTCAACGTGATTTTCGAAGAACTTATGGAACTGAAGCTCCTACTGCTCAAAGCATTCGACATTGGCAGTTTGTTTTTCAACAAGATGGAGCACCGCCGTACTGGAAGTTAGAAGTTCGCCAGTATTTGAACGGTGAACTCCCTCAGCGGTGGATTGGGCGTAAAGGAAACGACGATTTGGCGATTCATCCCTGGCCACCACGTTCCCCTGACCTCACAGTGTGTGATTTTTTTTATGGGGTTACATAAAAGATAAAGTGTATGTACCACCATTACCTACAAACTTGGAAGAGCTTAAAATCAGAATCAAAGATGCTGTTAATGCCGTGACACCAGATATGATCAGCAACGTTTGGGAAGAATTTTATTACCGTATAGATGTGTGTCGGGCGGCCGGTGGGGGTCATATTGAACGTTTGTAATCAAAGTAAATAAAACTTGACTATTTTAAGAATATTATATATTACTTTATTTCACCCTTAAGTGAAAACTATTGAGTGAAAACGGAACGTACGTATCGCAGTATTATTTGTAACCTGCCACTATATGTATAATATTGGACATTCGATATAATTCATTCTATATAATACGACGTATGGCTCAATATATATTATTATTATTATTATTATTATTATTATTATTACGAATGTCCGGTGTTGGGCGAGTTACTTTTAAAAAGTATAACCGAGTTGCGTGACTGGTTACAAAATTAAAATAGATAACTAGATTACTTTTTCAATTCAAAAGTAACCATAGTTACAATGACGTCACTTTCAACTTAATTTAAATATGTAAAAATGAAAATAATAAAATAAAATGTCGAAAATATCTTTATTTTTCTCGGATAGTCGTCAGTCGAATATCATAAAATTCAATATCACACCTACTCCATCTTATCTATATAAAATCAAACAACCGTTAAAATATCGGCAATTTCAGCCGAATTTATTAGAATGAATTGTATTTTTTATTTATAAATATGTAACGCGTTATTTTACAAAGTTACTTATACAGATAACCAATGTAGTGTTACTCTTGCGTTACTACGAAAATTAAATAACGAAATTACTATAACGTTACTCGAAAAAGCAGCTACGTTACAGTAACGAGTAACGTCCGTTACGTTACTACACAGCACTGTGAATGTCGTAACGATAACATTACTTTTCGGGCACTGGGTTTGAACCAGGTTTTTGGAAAACGGTAAAACCGGCTACTTTAAACTACGCACTTTAAAAAGTAGGTATATGTTAATCGATACCTGCATAAGTTTATAAATACCGAAATATATATTGTTTTTGACGGGGGCTTGGACCGGATTCAAAATTGCTGGTATATTGTAGGAATCGGATGAAACTGTTTTTCAAGAGAACTCAAATCAAAACCGGTATCGATATTCGGCGATTGAGAGTCCTTCGATTTTTAAAAGCTCAAATTCGTGCTTTTAATCACATGATTGTGCGTGCATGTAAGTCATCTTCGAAATACCATCCTGATCACATATTTGCTACTAGAAAATGAGTACCTACCCGTATGTAATTTTTTCATTTTATCTACATTTTGTTACGGACAAAATCCAATTACAAAGATATAATTAATATATATACAATATAGAAAAATATACAAATTTATGTAAAAATAGAAACACGCAAATACAAAATATTTCAGTATGACTAAAAGTGAGTGACTCGTTATGGCTCGTAATGACTCAACTAATGAGTAATAACGATTGGATCAAGTCTTCTGGTCAAAAAGTCGTTTCCAGAAAAAATATTCTACCATGAAGTAAAAATTTAATGATAATCAAATTATATATATATATCTTCCTTTTCTCCTCCTTCGTCTTCTCTCCCAACTATTTGGGGTCTGCCACCCTAGTTCTACACTTCCACTTAACCCTATCTCCTGCATCTTCTTCATTTACCCCCCCCCACTTTCCTCAAATCACACTCTATCACATCCCTATCTCTTTTTCAGTCGTCGTATCCCCCTCTTTCCATCAACATACAGTTCCTTTACTAATCTTACTGTCTCGGTCTCTTCCCACCTTAATACATGTCCGAGTCATCTTAATCTATTCTCCCTCATTTTGCCAACTACCGAAGCTACTCTTATATACTACCTCTTATATACTCATTCCTTATTATTTTATCCTCTCTATAGTTACTCCACTCATTCACCTTGACATTCTCATCTCTGCTACACTCATTCTCTGTTCTATCTTCCTATCTACTGACCAACATTCTGTTCCATACAGAATTGCAGGTCTCATCACTGCCTTATAAAATTTACACTTTAACCGAATAGAGATTCTTTTATCACACAAAACACCTGACGCTCCTCTTCATTTCATCCATCCACACTTAATCCTGTGTTTCATATCCTCTTCGAAATTTCCACCTTTCTGTACAACGAACAATAAATACTCGAACTTCTCCTACTATAACCCTACTCAACTTTATTTCTAATCTTTCCTTATTCGCTTTCACCAAACTTATACTATATATGTTTTGTTTTACTCCTACTAATCCTTAATTCTTTAATTTTAAAAGCTTTCCTCCATTCTTCAAGTCTACCATTAACTTCCTCGGTAATATATATATATACAAATATTATTTAGCTTTTTCTCGTATAGATACGACTATTTACGTTTAATCGATATGGCGCACACATGAACCATTTTATTTAATATGACTTTGGCAGTGCTTTAACATACCAGAATGTTAATTTTTAAGTTACTCTAAGTACAAATACACACGGAAACTCGAGTAAAATCGCATTAATGGAATGTTTTTTGTTTTTCTAAAATAATCAGTTTTTAATTTAGTAGAGCTTATACGAGTATATAGTATGTCGAAATGTGATATCCTACAAAAGTTCAATACGAAAGTCTAAAGTAATCCTACCTAAACTACATAGGTGAACTTTTCGGTTACCTGCCTATATACAAAGAGTTACTACGAAACAAATAATATATAAACACGGAGGGGTAATAATCCACGAAAGAATATCAAGGGTGAATATTTTAATTTCGAAATGGGTCTGTCCGTCTCGTTGCGCACGCCCGGAACTGGAATAGTAAAAATAAAAGTCAATATACTGTCAAGACACTCGGAAGTAATTTGTAACTTCTATTTTGAACGCATGAGACTTCCAGGCGTAACTGCAACAGAACCACCCCAAAAACCACCACATTTTCGAAATTGCTTTTAAACATATTGTTTTCTTCACGACTTCCTATGTCCCGCAATTTATTGTGTAATCAAGGGCGAAGTGCCCTTGAAATAAAGATGAGTTTTATTTTCTTTCTATTTTTAACTTAACTAATTGATTTGATATTTTTTCTGTACTGTCCACTCATCAAATTGTAAATTAAATAGCCAAGATATTTGTGAATAATTATTGTTGATTCATTTTAGATTAAAAATAAAGTAAATTTTAATTTCGTATCATAGCAGAAAAAAACGTCGATAAAACTACATTATACTATGTAATTAAATTTAATAATGTGGAGATTAACGAGTTTAAAATTTTAAATTAAGTTGAAAATTTTATCTTTCTTTCATATTAACTAACTATAACTAAACTATTTTCTATTTTCATTAATATATTATTGTTTAACCTTAAAATGAACATTTTTTTTTAACTGAGTTGAATTAATTTTTTACATATTCACTTATTAACTATTAGATGAAAGCTTTTTGATTTATACAATTTAACTAATTTCGGCTAACGTTTATTTTTTCCAGAAAATCACTACATTTAATTTGATTTGGTATTATATATATATAACTGTTATAGCTGTTGTTCCGTAAATATTTTGTACTGTAATTGTACGGAACTTATTTTAAATAGAGTAGATATTGAATGGAAAATATTTGTCAATATCAATACTTAAGGAAAGCAGAATACAGTTAGGTACTTTTGTCAATCTATAATATATGCTGTAAGACTTTGGTTTGAAGTTTCATTGTTCGCTAAATAATTTTCAAGTATTCATGTTTACCTCTCGTTTCGTTAGTAGGTATTCGTGAAAAGTTCAAATATATTATAATATAACAAGATTTGTATATAAATCGTAGAGAATAAAAAATAACGTTTGATTTACAATTTAATTTACATGGAATATCGAGTTTGGCCTTGAAAACTCTGAAAAGTTTAGACATTATTTAATTTAATTAATTTGAAATATTTATAAAAACAATATTAGCATTAATAATATAATCGTAATCGAGACACGCTTGTTGTTGGAACCGCTCAGGAAAAATGCGATATACTTCACGACTCGAACACCGAGAAAGTTATTAATGTTCCAAATGTATTTTAGATATTGTCATTCATATTATAATATGTATATTATAGTTGGATATTATCGATGACAGGTAAAAATGGCAGGTCGGATGGCAGGTAGTATGTAACATTTCACGCGAGTAATTTTTGCTCCGGGAGGCACTGTGCCGCGTGTCTCGACTGTAAATAAAATATCGATAATATCGTTTATAAATATACGTAGACTTATAATATATATATATACATTTATTATGTAATACGTCATGCATCTAAACACTGTAGATACAATATACACGATTTGTTTTCCTGATGACTTGTATCAAGATTTGGGCATTTTTACAGTCTTGAACATATAAGTTTGCCGACTTAAAGAAAAAATATCCTTATCGTACCAAAAGTGAAGTCGAATTTTCGAAATTCGTATTTGTAAGGTATTGAACAAATATTTGTTGGCTTAGTCCACAAGTTCGTCCACTGATCGTTAATTAAAATAACAGTTTCGGGGATTTTGATTTGCTTCCACCGATGACGACACGAAGGTCTATTGACAATTAAAAATATATAAATGTTAACGAATATATAATTAACTCAAATTAGTTGAATGGATTTAATCTAAAGTCCTTCAGTTGAAACTTAAAAGTACCTAAATGGTTAACGAATACAAATTAAAATCGTTAAATATTTAAATGGGAAAAAACATTACCTAACTCGATTAAAAATATTCATGATTTTTATTCCCCGTTTTTAAATAAAACAATGAGTAGAAAATGGAAGCACTTTACTCATCAGATTTTTAAGTAACGGTGAATCATTCCTTTCGATAAAAAAAAAAAAAACAATTCGCAGTGTAATAAAATAAATAAATAAGAAAATAGATAATTTTGCCTCTTTACATAGTATACCATCTAAATTCTAGAATAAATTAGATATCGAAATAGCTCTTTACCTCAGAACATTTACTCTAAAAGATAAATAAAAATAAATTAAATTAAAAATTAAACAGATTTCTATTCATTCCGGCCTGAATCTAAAATTCGAACTCGAATATTTGTAGTTATTCGACAAAGTGTAGATAATATTATGAACTTACTTGCGGTTTACTTTTGAAATATCAAATACTTGCGCGTTTATTAATAATAAATTATTATATTTGAATTTCGATTGAAAAAATATAATACAAAAATACTTACAAAATATCGTTCACCCATAATGCATACCATGGATTTTTACCATGAAAATCAACTGTAAAAATAGTTTGGTTAATAAAATTTAACCTACCTATATATATATATATATTGTTGATTATATATTGTCGATGACAAAAATAATATCCGAAAACCGGTCAAACACTTATCTAAAAAACCGTAATAAAATGTCTAAAATAACCTTTAGAATACCTACCTTATATTATATAAATATACTATCTATAATAGATACATATATCACATATAGATACCAGTTATAGGCACATTATTACTTTACGGACGCGTGATTAAAGTGAAATTTACTTAATAACCAAGTTAAAAAATTCAATGTTAAATTAAAAATTTGATCTTTTTCTGAACTTTATCGATGGCAATATTGTTATTCCTGTAATCTGTGTCTGCATGTATACGTGTCTATTATACATCGTATTTACTTTAGATATTTTACTACAGATAGATCTACTCGAAGAGATTTTATTTCGACAATTTTCGACTCGGTTAAAAGGACGAGTCATACCTACACATTTTCAATGTAAAACTTGCATTGGCATTTTTCATTTTTATCAACTTACAAGCATGTTAGAAATACGAAATACAAAAAAATTCTAGCTTATAACATTATCTAGTGCTCTGCGTGGTATTTTTGTTGATATTATATCCATTTTTTCAAGATTTATAGTCATTTTAAAAAAAATTTAAAATATAGATTTTTTAACAACTCATAAAACGCTTAAAAATGTACGTATCAAAAACCGACTACGTAGAGCACTAGATTATTTTATTTTCTACTATTTATTTTTTATTTCATCTTTCTACGGTATTCTGGAGTTGATAAAATTGAAAAATTCGTACACATGTTTTTATTAATAAATATCGTGATTACAAGATAATGAAAAATGATTATGATACAAGACTATTTTTAAATTACTTAAAAATATATTTAATATGTTTAAGTTATTGGCAAGTCTGGGTATTAACCAGTTCGAAATTAAAATTAAGTTGAAAACTTAAATTAATTTTAATTAAGTTACTTAACGCGTTACTTTTTTTCCAAATTAACTTTTAACTTGATAAGTAAATTTTTTTGAAAACTTAACATGTTGACTTCAAATTAACTTTATACAAAACTATATAAATTAATTTAAATTTTGTCCGAAGAACAATGCAAATTTTCTGGATGAGGTTTTTACTTTTTAGTATAAGGAATTTTACTAATTCTACTATATTTAGGTATATTGTTATTGTTTATTACTTTATATAAATATAATTGTAAGAAAATTTTAATTTTACCGTAATTCGTGGCCCAATTATATCTTTGCATATTTTTATAATACCTATTTAGATGTCATGTAATATTGTTATTTTGGGGAATTTAGGATCATGATAAACTAATGTTCAGACAGGTACACGAAGATACGAGGTAAATTATAATAAATGTTCGTTTTATTGGCTCATGTGACATATACCAGTTTATTTTTCGCGTCAAAACTGTCGATATCTTCGTGTTAATCTATATTTTAAAAATATAAGTATTTTAGCAGCTGAGAGGTATTTTCTAATTTTTTCATATTATTTAATTGTAAAATTTTAACTATTAACTAAGTTAAATTACTTTTTTTTGAAAAAATAAACTGTTAACTTAATTTTTTTAAACTAACTTAACTTAACAAGGTCGAAAAATCGTTAACTTGACCAGCCTATGTTATTGGATATTTATTTTTATTAAAATGTCTTGAAAATTGTCTTTACAAAACCTCTATTAAAACCCGTGCGTACGTCGTCCTCTCAAGGTGATTCGAATCGGTCAAAAAAATATATTTTTTAGACCTTTCGCCGTGACAGAGTTGTGAGACGTTGACCGGTCCGATTTTAATACCGTTCAAAGCGTACGATATTGTTGGACATTATTTCTAGGTTGTAATCCTGGGCGTTTTCGAAATATAAATTTTCGACTTCAGAATGATTAAACAAAATGCCCGTATTTCAAACATTTCGTACGGGTGGTCCATATCTAATTTCCTATTTCGAAAAACGCCTCGATTAAAACCTATAGATAGAAGACGTCAAATTACGGTCTTAATCGTTTTAGCAAAATTAAAATCGGACCGACCCGATGAAGAGTCTGGCGATTTTGTCACGGCGAGAGCAATTTACTGTGCAAAATAAATATCATTATATGATATATGTTATAGGTACCTATAATACGTAATATATTATTATTTTACTGCACGTATATATTTATAAACGGATATTTGCCACTATATACGCGGTTGTCACTCCTTGGAAACGGACCGGTTCGAACCATATATACGTTAACGGTTTTCGCGGCGAAAAAAAAATTGCAAAGTACCACCGTCTGTACATCATTGTCGTGATAATATTTTGGGCGCCTGTAGAAATATCTTATCGTATACCCGCCGCGGTGTAGACGTTATAATAATAATATATCCGTGTCGCGCACTCGTACCAGGTGCAAAAACGCGCGCGGTTTCGCGACCATCTATATACGAGCTAGGCATCCGCCCGTCGGCCGATCCAAATTTATAATATATACTCGGTCCAGGTGTGTATACGCTCACCCTAAATGACGGAAAAAATAAAAATAAAAACCAAAATCAAAATCGAAAAAAAAAAAAAACAAAACAAACATATCTATATATATATAACTTGACAGATGTTGGTGCCGGATAGAACACGATGACTCTATATACTATATATATATATATATATATACTATATATTTAAACTATATATATATACTATATACTGTATACTATACGTATATACTTTTACAGCCGTCTGCGGGACAGATGCCCGAAAGGCGTATAATTTTATACGATAAAACCCGGGGGAAACTGCACGTGCTATATATATATACGCCGCGGTGAGGGAGCTGGGCTATATACAGACCGCTTTTTTATTTAATTTTCGAATATTATGTACAAAAGAACAAATTCAGTCTCAACTTTTTAATTAAACATTTAGAAATATAAATGGGACTATATATACTAAAGGGGACGCCAAACTTAAGCTAAGCAAAGAAAGGGGACGCCGTACCCCTCCATCCCCCCTCACTTTAACCACTGCATACTGCGTCGTTCAATATCGACAATGCGACGATACGGTGACAAGTGAATATAGAAATAAAAAACGGTAAAATTTTATAGTCGATTGAGTCACCTTTAAGTCGTGTTAAGTTAAAAAAAAATAAATAAAATTACTTATTAACTTAAGTTGAGCCGACGTGCTTTTTTTTTTCTACGAGTCAATATAACGTTCGAGACGTTATACAGGTGTGTAATATTGAGTTTAACCGTTATTCTTTCGGACACTCTCAATACTCTATCATCATATGAACCTATAAAACCATCGGACTGGCTGTGAATGAGAATAAAACCAAAAATAGGAACGGAACTATACATACTGCCAACCAACAGCTATGCCGGCAACGTGGTGATTCGAGGACATATTATACATCTGACAAAGTGTACCAATTTACGTATGTGGGTGAGGGGGCTACTATCAGTGATGATAATGACTGGCCCATCGAATTGAACAGCCCAACCATCAAGGAATCATTCTCGCTAACCAAATACCTCAAATATAAATATTGTTTTCTAGAAGAATCAAATTGCATCTCTACACGGCGATAATTAGACCAACCCTAACATACGAGGATCCGAGGTATGGCCATTAACAAACCGAATGGAACAAAAACTGATGTCTTTTGATAACAAAATACTGCGAATCATCTGTGGCCCGATATACGACAACGAACTATAGGATGCTGGCGTAGAAAAAGGAACAAAGAGATTCGAGAATTGACAGGAATTCCGAGGACAATCAAATGGTTTGGACATGTGATGAGAAGATCAGACTTAGAGTACCCAAAAGCGGCAGTCGAAAGAAAACCCATAGGGAAGAGACCAAAAGGACGTCCAAAGAATCGATGGATAAATGGAATAAAGCAGAACTTGGAGAAATTAGGGATACCAAATTGGGAAGAAAAAGTACAAAATCGAGAAGAGTGGAAAGAGGTGTCGGTGGCTGCAAAAACTCTTGAAGAGTTATGATGCGAAAGAGAAGAAGATTATTCTTGTGGAAATTTCGGTTATCTTTTAGGTATTTTAAAACTATTGAAAATCATTAACACAATATTACTGAAAATACTACAATGTATATATGATTATTTTTAAAATTAACAACAAATAGTTTTCTAAAAATGTTCGATTAGTAGGTTACCTACTATTTTCTTCAAAATTTTAACAAATGGAAATTGTTCATTGCATATTAGTAACTACCCAAACATGGTTTATTGTTGAGACATCTAATATATTCCTCAATTTATAATAAGGGGATATTATAATATAATTATTCTTGTTTTATTTTTATTTTTTGGAAATAAAAAATTTATGTAATGTAATAGTTATTGGAAACGACAAAAACAACTTAATTTTTATTCAACCATTTTGACAATGGTGAAAAAACACAATATGAAATCAAATTTATCAATTATTTCAAAATTTACTTAACTGAGTTTTAATTAAAAGTAACTCGTTATTTAAAAGTTATTATAACCAAAAAAAAAAAAGTTAATAAGTTAACTTAACATTTAACTTATTAACTCGTTAATGCTCAGCATTGATTTGTATATAGTAATATACAGTGTTGAGCCCAGATAAGTACCTTTTTTTTATCTAGATAAGGGTAAAGATGATTAAAGTAAAATATATATATATATATATATAGATAAAGACAATAAATAATGTATTTAAAATGTATCTATATACATTTAAAAGATATGATCTTTTATCTAGATGGAAAACAGATCATATTTTTAAAAATAATTTATTATTAGTTTAAATATCTTCCCAATACTACATTACGCACGGTTTATATTTTGTTTACGAACATTAATGAAAAATGCATTGAAATAATAATACTTTAAAAAAAAAATACCAGTTAACGTTTTATAATAATGTTTTTTTATTTATACATTTCGAAATATTAAGTAAAAATAGGTTTAGGTATATTGACTTTTAAATACCTATTAAAATGGAATGTTTTATAATAATAACAATTTTTATTACAACTATACGTATACTTACAACATAATAATTTATAATAACAATAATAATAGGTAATATTAATTTATACAATATTCTTGGTGGATGTATTGCATTTGAATTCATTGACTTAGAAAAGAACGATTCTGAGCAAAGCATCGGAGTACTATACATAACTTTTAATAATAATTATGTTATTCAATAATTCGTGATTTAAAAAATTCAATTATTTAGTAATAAATTAATCTAAATAAAACAATTATTATTTATCTTAGATATAGTATAGGTACTAGAGATAATTTATGCATTATTTATCTAGATAAATTGATAGATAGAGATATTTCTTCCTAGATAAATTTCCCCAGATAAATCCCAATACTGGTAGGTAATATAATATTACGAAAATGATTGAAACATAATATGTATTTTAGACGATTCTGGCCTATTCTCGAACTTGCCGAAAACGGTTTCCAATCAAAAATCAGTTGAAAATATTTTCAGTTTCGATTTCCTCCAAAAAATCTATTCTCGGACGATTTTCGACTGCTAAATAGTTCGATAGTATATAGTATTCGATAATTTATATAACACAGTATACATATATTATATGTCGAAAACCGTTTTCGATACTCGTCTTTATCAATATAATTGTGTAATAATATTACTTTTTGATTTATATAATATAATTATTAATTTATTTATTATATAATTATGCCGTTAATGATGATTTAGAGAATTATACATATATAAACAGGTACTCGTATATATATATCGTGATATATAACGTAACGAACGTGAAAAATTGCCTAATTACCTACTTATAATTAATTTGAACAATATTGACAATCAGTGTTGGGACTCATATATAGATATAAATGTTTGTATAAGTTATATAATCTATTATCTTAGATACTAAAAATATACTTAAATATGTGAAATTCTTATCGTTAATTTATCGTTAATATATTATGCATTTATGTGCAAAATAAAGAAATCGTCATTTCTAATATATTATAGTATGACGTACTTATTAGCTTATATTAATTTTGCATAAATAATCTTGAAAATGTTAAGAAAAAAAAAGTTTCGACATTGAAAAATCCGGTTTTTCTTATCCAGATTAATCCTATTCTGGTTCATCTTTTATCTTTGTCTATAGAAAAATTTTTAGTTGTCCATTCCTTGCAATACCGTTTGCAATGTAGGTACACACATCAGATACGGTGGGTATGAAAAAAAGTCGAGATCTCGAGTAGGATCCGATCAGCTTCGAGATTCGTGCCCAAAAACCCGAAATTCGATCTCCGACCAAATCTTCGTCAGAATAACGTGATACGATCAAAAAAAAAAAAAAAAAAAAAAAACATAACATAACATATAATATTATTTTCGATAAAATATAATATTATACATTTTTCACTGCCATACGTGATGTGCCAAACGGGTCGAGGGGAGGGTCGAAATTCGAAAAGTCGACATCCTAAAGGCCCCGAAATTCGACCCTCGTGTGTGGAAAAAAATCTGACTATACGTGCCATCTGACGCCACCGTGTAATAATATAATATATATTGGCGATCGTACTACCGATACACTTTCCATCGTCTATCCCGTTGTGGTGTGCACCACACTGCACCCTGTGCTATAGATGACGTTGCGATTATCGTGGGAAAATGCACATTTTTTTGTTTCGCGTTTTTTTTTCCACGTGTACAGCAAATATTATTTCACTGGAGATTTCCCCAACAGGCTTTGACCTTGAAATCGTATACAGCGTACAGAGAAGTATTTACGGTATTTTTTATTTGTGTATTTACATCGCATACATAGATATAGTCATACCTATATGGATATTGTCATGTATAGACAGATAACTAAATAGATATAAATAGATAGATAGCTAAAAATTTATCTAGATAAAGGATAATTGATAAAAATATATCTAAATAAAGATAAAAGATAAAAGACACATGAAATATTTTTCAATATCATCACTTTGTAGACTAATATTTTAATATTACTTTTAACTTCACTTTTTTACATATATATATATATGGCTAATACGGTTTTTTTTTTGCGTCTATTGTCTATTGGAATATCTTTGATCCGATATAAAAGTATTGATTGAGTTGTAGAATAGATATAAAAAAGTTGTAACTCGTGCAAAGTGAATTGCCGTTTTAAACCTTAACACCGTTTCCTGATAAATTCGTAATTTTCAGACAGAACCTTTTCATTCTCGGGTGACGGAAATGCCGTAAAAAAAAAAAGTTTTTATATCCCAATAAGTAAGTTACAAGGAAATTAGACGATCTGAAAAATTCAGAAACTGATTAATTTTATTTGCATTAAGTAGAACCAAATCGTATAAAGTATATTGTTATTTGTTAATATGAAAAGTTCTATTCGATAAAATTGTATTCAATGTGCGGTTAAACGATTACCCAACTGAATGATTACACAAATTTAAATTATTTTGTGAATATTTTAACTAGTTAAGTTAGTTAATTGTAAAGTTGAGTTTAAAAGCTGTTTAAAAAAAAAATATGTTTAACTAGCTTATCTATAGTATAAGCGTGTCAAAAATTAAAATTATGTTAAAAGTTAAGATTCCCATTTTTTGGTGGTATTAACTTGGAACTTCATAAGTTACATTTGTTTATGTTATACTGATGAGCTGTGACTTTAAGATAATTGTACAAAAATTAATATTATATAAATGAAGTTACATATTAGTAAAAATTGATATTTTTTACTCGTTTAAAAATTAATTTTAAATATTTAATAAAGAAATATATCTATTAAAAATGTTAAGAACTTATTCGTCCATTTTTGTGTTGTTCTATAAAATTGTCTAGTTTCAAATATTGTAATATTAAGTTATATTTTTCTATGTACCTATTAACTTTTCACTTGGCAAAATTAACAAAAAAAAAAAAAAAAAAAAAATTGGCTTATTTTTTAACTTAATCACGCTTATTTTCTCTATATTTACTTAATAACCTATTTTTATGAGTTACCAAAATGGTTTACTTGTCTAGACTTGCCGATAAGTCAACGTTTGATAACGTTATCACATGAGCAATATTGATATATGGACTATATATAGTGTACCTAACACGTATATATAATATATTGTTATACTCGTATGTTTATTATTGCCTGTTCAATTTACCGATGTAATATTTTCGTTCGATAGGACATAATATTTTATTGAACGCGTTCTATACGAACGCAAATGTCGTATCATTTGTCTAACACAATAAAGTTTCAAACGCGTTCGTCTGTTAACGTATGTAACCTATACAAAGTATAGTTATACTATATTAATATTTACAATTATATTTATTTTTCGTATACAAACGGTGTGTGCTGCAGTGCGAATGGCACCAAATGCGTTTCTTCGGTATACCTATCTATATTAGTCATCAACGTTAGAAAAGAAAAATATACATAAAAAATCAGAGTACATTAATTTCGTATTGTTGTCGTGTCAATGTGATTTATAACAATATTTATTTAGGATTAAAGCCGAAAAAGTTGCGGTTCTAATATGTTCTTTGTATTATTATTATTATTATACTGGAATCCGCTCACATACGCGTATATTACTACGTCGTCTACCCTCAATTAAACCCCGTACGGGATTTAGGGTGAAACCTAAATTGTATTGGCAAAAAAAAAATAGAAAATAGAAAAGGGTAGAAAAAAAATATGTCAAAAACATACATTATCTCTATGAAATAACGATATTTTTAAAACGCAACGTACACGAATCACGTCGTGTTGGAACGTAAAATATTTCACACATTATTATTTATCCAACAATATCCAATAAATATAATATAATATATGTACCTATAGCTGTACGAGGCACTCGACGTATAGATATCCGGGGCCCGTCCTCTTTTTTTTTTTTTTTTTTTTTCTATTTTTTACCATAATATAATAGTATTAATGTTTTGACAACGTGAACGATTTAATTTATCGATAATACTTATATTGATCGATATATTGTATTTCTTCTGTACGTGGGATATCACGACGGCACACCAGCCTTCACCTCCGCGCCTCTATTCGCGACTATCGTGAATATTATTCTACTCTATAATAATAATAATAATATATCCCCATTATGTTTTGGTAATTTTTTTTTCGCAAATTCCACACACAATAGACGCCTTCGGGCCGCTTTGTGTAGTGTCAAATTTTCCCGGGCCCGGGCAGTCTTTCGGCAATCATCAATCTCGTCGATGATAATAATATTACATACTCGTATTAAATGTGCGCACACGAAATGGTTTTGCCCTCCAGCCGTATCCCAAATCAGGAAAAGAATATACCGTTCCGGACGAACGGCACGTTTGTCGACACGACAATATTACTATTATATAATAATACAGTATTGGTACATACTCGTATAAACCATCACTCTCGGACGGATTCGGGAGGGATGCGGGAAAAACCGGGACCCGGGAATCGTTCAGGACATACGACAGATTTATGTCCCCTCCCCCGAGGAAATGACAATTATTAAAATCGGTCTACAGAGGGACTGTAATGCAATATATACGGTATACACGGGGTGCCGTTCTGTTGGGGATTTGGAGACTTATTCCCATCGTACGCGATAATTATTCGGACCTTTGTACGACGATCCTTCGCGGACGTCAGAAACCTAATGAAAAGTAAATAATATGATAACGTCGTAAACCGCACGTTCGGTATCACTTTGCAAACGCAATATTATCATTTTTACGACGCTACCGGGACATGGGCGAACGATACTATATATTATAATATATATATAGCCGTGCGTGCTTATTATTATGCGATTAAAATTCGGTGTTTATGAAACGCGACAAAAGCGTTATTGTGTCGTGAACAGTATACTCTCGACGACGATCATTTTTATTTTTGCATAAAAATAAAACAACGACAGATGGTAACACTGTAATATTATCCGCGAAACAATCGGATGGGACTCGGGAGTATAATATTATGTTCGACTTTCAAGTTTAAAAGTGTACACTCCATGATACTGTGTATACATATATATCGCGAGCAAACACGATATCTAATCTAGAATCATTGTTTAGGTACTCGCAGGGCCGACTCAAGTTATAGGCCATCTAGGCCCTAGCCTAAAAGCGGCACTTTCGTAGGGGTGGCAATTTTTACTTATTTGGAGAGGTGAATCGAACAGTCGGACTTTTTTTTTTTCCGTATTTGTAAAATTTTGCAAAAGTATAAATAAAAAAAGTTGAAGGCTTTTAAGAAAATTTAAAGTTTAAGCAGGTTCTGGGAGGAAATTTTGTAGGTTATGGTGTACGCAAATTCTAGAAAATTTGATTTTTCCCAGTGCACTATTTTTACATTGAACCTGGGTACTTAACTATAATCAAGGTTGAGGCAGTAACACAGATACCTGTGTATCTTTTATACGCATGCCACGATAGTGGCATAATTTGGAGGGATGACCTCCATGTTTAGACATCCCTTGACTTGAAAATCATAGTTTACCAGATTTATTATTACCTACTCTTATTAAAAATATCTAAATCAAACTGCAAAAGTGGTTGTTTTAATATTTTGTTTATATCCCTTACAAGTATTAACAAAGCTTTTAGTTACTTTTTTTTATTAAAACATGTTTCAGAAAATGTACTTTCAGAGAAACTGAGCAGTTATAGTGCAAAAATGCATCTATATATAATTGAAAATAATAAATTTGTCCAAATTTTTTCAAGAGTTACTTTTTACATAATTAGAAATAGAGTTGTAGGACATTTAATTTTACAATAACTTAGGGCTTATAACTTTGGATAAAAATATTTTATCAAAAATCAACCCATGTTAAATTTAGATAAAATCTTGATCATTATTTTGGTATTAATGCACTAAAACTACTCAGTATCTAAGAAAAGAGCATCTCATGAGACTTATTTACTCGGAAAATAAAGTGGTATGGTACAATTAAGAGGACGTTTCACATGCAAAATAAGAGACTAAAAACGAATTGTATGCATACCTCCATAAAACACCGGGACAATCAAAATCAAAATCAAATCACCAAATTTTTATCCCACATAAAGGAGAACTAAATCTGATTACAAAAATAGGTAGGTACTGTCAAAAGGATATTTTTAAATTTATTGTAGAATTCCTATCAGTCGAGCCATTTAAAAGACGGTAATATTTACCTTTGTATTAAATATATTTGTTAAAGTTAACTATCAACATTAGATAATGTAGAGTTGACTCTCTCTCCTATTGGGTCGGAAAGATACTGCGTATCAAAGATACAATTGTATCTTGTATCTTATACCATGATACATATTCTGATATCATCTAGATACTTTTTTTTCCAATACCATTATGTATCTTTTTATGCGAAAAGCGATAAAATATAGTCGATAATTTTTTTTTTGTTTTTCTTCCTATGTCATATCATAAAAATAAAACAATAATTTTTATATTTGTTGTTGATTGTTAATATTTACACCAACTCACGATTTATCTACTCTAGATTTTCATGCTTAAATTTCACTATACCGTTACGTCACGAAATTATGAAAAATATACAATATAATTTTATAATCATATATGAAATAAACTTGAATACTGATGACTGAAATATTATAAAATATTACCTATTGTTATTATTTTATAATATTTCAAATGTAAATTATTTTAATGTAATAGGTAATGTTTTGATTAAAATAGTAATCGGATAATATTTATTTAAATTTATTTCACTCTTCTATGAAAAATACTTAAATACCTATCTATGTGCCTATATACACCTATATGTATATTTTTATATGATTCTATAATATAATATATTTTATTTGTATATTGTAATAAATAATTATTTTGAGAAATATTTAACACAATTTACATATTTTTTTTTTTTTTATAAAATCGTAATAAGTAACAAAACTGTTCACTACAAAATAATAATTATATATAGGTACATATATATATTTGAGAGTATCTATTATATCTTTTATGTATCTTGAATCTTATATCTTTTCTACAGACGAAATGTATTATGTATCGTATATCAAGATACCCAAAATGAATATATCATGTGCCATGTACCAAGATACTTTTTTATCGTATCTTGCCCAACCTTGCCTATAATAATAATAATAATTAGGGCTTGAAATGTATTGCCCTAAAAAGTCATATTAACGCACTTACAATATGGTCCAAAAAAAAAAATTTTATTGATATTATTACTCGTTTTTACTGATTAAACTTAAGAGGACGCTATACGTTCGTTTTAACAGCATTAAAACGCGTTCTCGGTTTCTAAGTACAACTTTTCTCCTAGTTATCGTAGATTTAAAATGTAAACAGAATATGATAGATAAAAATATTTAATATGCACAAACATAGAGTTCTTTTAGTTAAAATTTTTTTTTTTATTTGAAAATTTGGAAATTTGTCGTTTTCAATTACAAATCTAAGATGTTTAAATACACTTATTGAAAAAAACTCTATGCTCAATCTTAGTTTGAGTTCTCATCTTTTATTTAGTGTAATTGCTTGACTTGTATGATCATTTTTGATCGAACTGTGATAAAATAACCACAAGTAGTTTTTGAACAAATGATGATTACACAACAATAAAAAGTGATGCCTACTATATATATAGTACCATTATATATATATATATATGAAGTTAATTTTTACTTTATTGTTACTTTTTAATTTTAAAATGTTTTTATTCACATTTTTTTAATAATTCATGAAAATTGCTTACACAAAACCCCTTAAAAATGGATGGTATAGGGTCCTCGTATAAATATATTATTAGTCTCCAAAAAGTAATCACAATTCTTCGTATTCCCGAAGATTCAACGAAATTGTGTTCATTATTTTCTAGTGTCACCAGATAACAGACTGGCAGCCGCGATGACATTCAGTGTGTCGTATCGGTAATTACTCGTATTATTCTATAGAACACTGTGTAGTGTAGTGCACTATAGAAATACCTATATATAGTGCCCATTACGAAAATCGGTAGAACGTAAAACATTTTTTTTAGAAAATGTAAATACAATTTTCGGAAATAATGGAAAAACCTTGAAGTAAAATACTAAAATCGAAAATACGATTATGTCCTTGGGAATTCAAAAAATTCCCTCGAAATCCGAAAAACCTCAGAAATGTATAAAATAAAATTACAATATACGATTTTGTGTATCTACTCGATTTAACAATACAAGAAATGGATCGATAACAGAAGAATCATCACATAACTATATACCTATAAAAATAAATGCAAATCGCATCGAAATCCCAGCCCTAGCATAATAATCAAAGATAGTTCATAAAAATTATTTACCGATATATATTTATATCTATTGGTCAAGTTAATTCTCAAAAGCCTCCGGTTAATAGTTAATGGTTAACGAAAAATTATTTCAACTCGGTTAAGTTTAAATTACGAATAAAAAAATATTTAACTATATTATTCGATTTGACGAACTCGTGAAAATGGTTCACACTTGTTGTGTGGGATCGCTAAATGGCTGTGTGGTGTTCGTTGTGATGGCGATAAATCGTTCAATTCAAATACACAGTTCTGAACGTAAATGCTTCTTCGTACAAGAGATAGTAATTTTATAAAATGTGTATGCGTACATTAGAGACTATTTATTATACTCTTTCTGGCAAAAAAAAAAAAAAAAATACATGGCAAGTCGGTCAAAACGTCACACAAAAACCGTGAAAAATTCTGCTGTGTGAAACGATTTCGTAGTATTCACTTTCTGAATTATTTAATCGGCACATTCGAATCATTTTTTTCTTTTTTTTTTTATAATGGAAAGAGGATAACACATTCCACATCATGGCTAAAAGCCCTATTTTTAATTTTTTTTTTTTTTTTTTTACCTAATAAATCAAAATATATAAATTTAATAAAAATTTTGAATTTTCTATAAATCGGACTTCTATTTGCTGTGCAGAAAAATGTTCTTATCTTCCTATTAAAAAAAAAAGTCATTCCATTGTATTAAATTAATAACTCAGAAAATTAATTCTACGAAATGTCATTACGACATTCCACGACATTTTACGAGCAATTTTTTAACGGTCTTTGTGACGTTTGGACCGACTTGCTGTGCATATTCTTAAGAGTATATAACATTATATAGTCACTAATCTACACATTAAACATTTTATGGAATACGAACGAATTTTAACGGCTTAATAGCCCTGTTGTACGTTATTTGAAACATAAAATTTAGTTCAGAACTGTGTTTACGAGTTGCATAAATTAGGCCCAATATTTAACGAATGATTATAAAAGTTAACTGTAAAATGATAAATTTACACAGCGCACATTTAATTAATATTGGTTGATGGCAAAAAATATAACATGTTTAGTTAAAAATTAACCTATCTACTTAACGTTGATCATAGTTAATGGTCAGGTTTCATAATAATGGTCAATATGGTAGGGAAATGATAACAATGACAAGATATTGAATCTTTGACTGATCCGTGACGTCATATTCTCGGTATGTTACGCAAATACAATAAATCATAAACATGAACTAATATTTAGATTATTATAATAATAGTATTGTTTACTCTTACTTAGAAAATAATTTATGCGATATTGTTTTATACACAACAGAACAAATATTTCACATCTTCTGCATTATATTATAATGTAGAGAATATGATTTTTCCAAGGGTACTTATATAGTATTATACTGAAAATTGACAATCAACATCAATATCAATCAAAATCAACACAAAATAATCACCATTGTTTATATATGTATGTAATATTTTAATTTTTCACTACCTACCTAATAAATGTATGCTATACATATTTTACATTAATCGCAAGCTTAACATGAAAAGGTTCCATTTCGCGATTTTGAATTTGTTCAGAATTGCGTTTATAAGGGTTGAACATTTATCTAACTTTTTGAACTTGTCTTACATCGAAAGAAAATTATGACCAAATTTTCGATGAAGTTGCACATGTTTAAACAGTATCAATTATTATTAGTTGGAATTTATAATCATGAATTATAGTGAAATATATCAATTATCAAAAAGTTCCATATAGATAAAATGTTAGCAAAATATTACGGTATCATACTGACAAAAAACAATAATAAATTTACCCAAAGTATGTCCGTAAGATTTGGTTCTGTTTTATTTTGATATTTACACAGTGTTTTTTGAAAAAAATGTATTCAAACATTTACGTACACTAATCTTACATTTTACATCTTTTATAATTATTTCTTCACATAAAACATTTTAATTGTTTTTCTTTTTTTTAATACCCATAAAATCTTGACAACGATAACGGAGATAGCCCAAGTTTGACTTTTAGGACTATTTAAAACCGTGGCTTATTATATATCTTTTAGGCAACCATATTGGAGTAAACAAATGTTTTTTACTTAAGAGGAGAATGCTATACCGCCCATTTGTATGGGGTATTGTGTAGGACATTTTTAAGAAGTTTTTTACTAATAAAATTTAACAATTAAGAATGTCATAATTAAAGACCGGATTTAATTGATATTGCAACTTTTTTTGCAGTTAAGATAAACCAAATCTGATGAAATGTATAGTCGATATATACTTTATGTGTTGTGCCTATTTAATTTTATAATGCAATATTTTGCAATTTTCCACGTTTTTGCAATTTTTTCACAATTTTGTGTGTTTAAATGAATAAAATATTTAACTCAGCTAAATTTATTGTATAAAAACACTATTATGACATACCGAGTTTTCGTTATGAGTAGATAAGGTTAGGTTAACTAAAAGTAAACAGGTTGTACAAAATAATGCAGTGAAATGTGATTTAGCATTCATAAAATTACATTCATCCAAGTTATCCATTAATTTTATAAATTTGAACTACTTGAAAGTATGCAAATATGTTTAGAAAAATTGAAGATATTTTAACAAATATTTCTGGTCCAGATGGAAAAATAAATAAAGACAAATTTTTGTATGTAATTGAAAAAAATGAAGGGTATAAAACTATTAAATCTTATTATGAAGTTGTATCAGGTAAAAAATATGTTAATTTAGATATAACGCTTACCTTATTGAATTGTTTTAAATATGTACCAATAACTAGTGTAGACGTAGAACGTATTTTTCTTTGTATAAACATATTTTAAGTAATAGAAGGTTTAATTTTAATGAACGTAATTTGAAAATGTATCTAATTATCAATTTTAATTAAAAAAATTAATATTTATCTAACTTTTTTATATAAATTTTGCATTTTTATAGTGCAATTTATTATGCAATTTTTACGTATTTTTTGGTGCAATTATACAATTTTAATATGCAATTTGTGTGTGTTTTCAATGCAATTAAATCAGGTCTTTAATCATAATACATATTAAAAGTAATCTAAAAATATCTGAACCGTTGTTTATTGTTGTGTAATCGCTACATTTGTTAATAAAAAAAAACTACTTGTGGCTTTCTGATCACTGCAGTTTGATTAAAAATTATTATAAAAAGAAATAATTACACTAAAAAAAAAAAGATGAGAACCTAAACTAAGATCAAGTGTATAGAGTTTTTATTCGACAAATATATTTAAACATCTGAAATTTGTGACTTTTCTTGGTGGGGGAGAGGGGGTTGTGGTAGATTCCAAAAATGATTTAAAGTAATTGCAAAAAAACAAAAAAATAGCCAGGATGACGAATAATATGACTACACTTAAAATGTACATTGGTATTACGTCAAAAACTGGAATTGAGTACCAAAATACTATATATGAAAATGTACATAGAATAAGAAATAATTAAGAAATTGGAAGATTAATTGTCTTAATAATACGCAGTATTATATTTAAAACATAAATCTATGTGCGAAACGAGGAAATTCGCATCGACATTATATTATTGAATATTCATAGGATTGACATGATGATGAACTTTGAGTTATTTTTCAAAAATCATAAGTCGTAAGTCATTTAATCAGTCATGTGTGAAGATTACGGATCGATTTATTTTTACGGCTATAGGGTCGACCTTCCCGTTTTTAATATTATTAAAATGTGTTAATAACACAGAAAGACGATGAACACAATTCATCCATCACGTTTTTTTTTTCCTTTTACAACTTCAAATCCGGACACATTAACGTCATTATTACCGCTCATCAACATTTACGTTTCTGACCGGAGTATAATTCGGAATTTACGACAAAATATTAATATCCGTTTTCAAACATCACGAGTTAGAAATAATTGTGATTGAGTCTCGGGCTTATTGTATGGCCGGCGCACATACCTAATACGAGTAGGTAATAAAGAATTATAGTAAATGACGTATAATACGATAGTAATTTATTCAAACCATAAAGCAATGAAGTTTACATTGTATTTTTTGTTTTACCTACGTATATATTATAATTTTTATAGTAAAAAAAATAAAAATAAAAAATGTAATTTTTTGTTTATGACTTGAGTATCGTTTTATCGTTTTCGAGTTCCGGCTAATCCCACTTTACGTTATTGCTGCGGTCTAAATTCCAGTTTTATTGAAAATTCTATGTCACAATATATATATATATGCGCAAATCTAAAACTATAAATAATATATAATGTGCGAACTTAAATCGTGGAAACAAACGACGAAATCGAAAAGTAAAATATCCGATAACGGATACGGAATACAAAAAGATAAAAAAAAAACAAAGTAGGTATTTAAATCATAATAAATCGACTTGGTTAACGAAAAATGTTAATAAATTAACTACGTCTCTATTCTATCGATTGCATATTTTAGGTTTTTTACTTTTGTATCAGATACACTATAGTAGTCTTGTGTAACCCAGTATTCAACATGTCGAAGGCTTTAAATTATACTATATGCTTTGGGACATAACATGAGATTTTTTAAATTTTTTAAAAATTGATGACATCACCGTATTATCGTACGTTATTTTATTTTTATTTTCCGTTATAAAAAATTACTTTCCCTTACGCTTAAGATAACTACTGCAGAGAAAATCATAAAATGACCTCTAAAAAGTACAGTCCAGAAAGAAATTTCCACCACCAAAAAAGATCTTTACTCTAAAAATCCTACTATTGAATTGGTATTTTTATCAATACATATTACCAATGGATGTTTTTTTTTTTTTTTTTAGTATAAAACATAGTGTTGTTTTGACCTTAATAATACTTAACGTAATATTATAACGCAATATAGCACACCTATAAATAACTACCTAAAATGTTTCAAACGATTTTTATAAATCGTTACGTTTTTATTTGTTAATTTGACGTGTTACATAGAAACAAACAAATCTTTTGACTGGAAAATAAAAACAATGAAATCGATTTTTATTTTTTCGTTATTCTCACCTTGAAATATTAAAAACAATAAAAAATAAATTACCCAACAACACTTTTAAAATGTTTTGTAATCATTTTTTTTTTTTTTACGTACTCACCTATACATAATATAATAATAATGTATAATATAGTCTATGTATATATAGTACCTATAAGCACTAAGCACGGTGCAGATGAGTTATTTTAACCGGATTTTTCACCTCGAAAATATAATACAGTGCAGTAAATCAGTGCCCAAACTGCGCAACAGTTTATTTTAAAACGAGTTTTAAAAACTCGTCACGTGTTCGGTCTCGCCGTGGTCCGGTAATTCTCGAGCACCCCATATTTTTCATTTTAGTGTGGCGATCAGGTAAAGTAATTTCAAAACAAAAAACATAATAAATAAAAAATACGATTTGGACGGATGAAAAATGAGGTGACGCAAAAAAAAAAAAAAAAAAAAAAAAGGGAAACGTACGACGAATATACATTCTAGAAAAAAATTTCGCCGTCCGCGCCATACTGCAGTGTAATGCACTATATTATATAAAGAAGAGTGAAACCGGTGCACCCATAATATAGTATTGAGTGCATTACGATTATATTCTTCGAAATGTGTGTGTCTAAATAATAAGTACGTATAATATAATAATATTATACCAACTATTGGTCTGTGCCGAAAGAGACGCCTTGACATTAGAAACACCTGTGATTTGTAAATTTACTCGTAAAGAACGTACGTCTAGACGATTCTACAATAGTGTACGGGAAAATAATACCGTACGTATTATAATGGCGTATAACGCTGTCTCTCTCTTCTTCCATGACGTTTTACCGGTGGAAGAAACAATATGACATATACGCCTAACCTATACATATAATTGATAATAATAATATGTCGAAGGTACATGAAGACGGACCGGGTCTCACTGCAAACCGTTTTGTCAAGTCACGTACGTTATTATAATATTATGGTTGTCAGTGTGAACAAATTCACTAATATACATACATATATATATAAATACATATATGTATAGCCGGTGCACACAGATGGGTCTTCGTGAACACTGCAAGTCGAAATTTTAAAATAAAACCAATTTAATTGTTTGTAACTTATATGTAACTATAATTTTGACATTTGTAACCATTTAGTACCCTGACCGGAAAATCCAATTTTGAGTTCTTGTGCTGGAAAGACGTCGTCCTAGCACCCGAAAAGTTAAATAATCGTCCTATCGACATCAGATTTAATTTTTTTTCGTTATTACAATAATTTACAATTATTAAATATGCACAGTTTATTTTAAAATACGAAATTAAAAAATGTGATTATAAATCATTACAAACGAGTGACACTAGTGACAGAAAATATAAATTGGTTTCGTTTTAAACTTTTGACTTACGGGTGCCAGGAATACCGATCTGCCTTCGGTACACCCGTCTAATCTTCGGATGCAGTGTAGGTACAACAGTGTACGCAATGATAAGAACCTCTAATGCAAATCATGGTATAAAACATATTATAATTATGTCTTTGGAAATTTTCGTAAACCGGAATGCCTTTGTCGCTAAACGTTATAATGTATATGGCCTGCATTTGTGGTCTTTATCTATAGTAAAGCAATCACTAAACCGGCGCAAATATCATGGAAAAGTCATCAATATTTTCTTCCGCGCGTCGAGGGGATAGAAACACGATATTCAGAATTAAACAAACGTTGATTTCGCGCCAAACTCCGTCGTTTTGTATTTATTAAATGGGAAAACAAAATCACTCGCCGTAAATACATTAATTTGCGAAATCTACTATATGACTTCTACGTCTAGGCTCATTCGATGCATGGCATAAGTAAATAGGCATGTCAGTTAGATAACACGGCACAGAAAATATTCCCCAGACATGGAATAAACAACAAAATTCATGGAAAAATTTTTTCTTGTTTAATTTAAAATTATTGTAATATTGTTATGAATTAAAATATCTATTAATAAAACACTTGCATTATCATTTTGTTTATTCAAGACGTGTTTCAACTTTGTACATATATTATGATTAAGATACCAAGACTCTTTCATCCATGATATTCTTATTGTTTATTCCACGTCTGGGGAACATGCGTAGTGATAGCGAAAATGAAATTATAGTTGACATGTCTATTTATTTATACTATGATTAAATGTGCATTTCGTAAGTATAGTTTATGGAACACGAGCAGACGTGCTGAGAAATGTCGTTATCGGTGAGATGAGCACAGGAACCTTGAAATTAATAAGCACGAGGAGGGAATAGGAGAACGAACGGAGCTGAACGAATTGAGCGAAAATTATACGATTTATATTATGACGATGGACTTTTACGATTTGTCGTCGTAAGGTAAACTAGACGAGCAGAGTCGTTAACGATTCAATTGGGTTTGATATTGTCCGTTATCAACACATTTTTCGGTACATGTTATTGTATCTAATATTATCGCATATGCCTATGCCGTAATAAACAATATACGCATTCAACGCCAAGTCCAATGATTAAATCGCTTTTCTTTTCTTTTCTTTGTTATTGGAAATTCGTTCGATATAGACGATTTTGACACGAATAAAACAATGCGCATAGTCGATTTACACGTATCAAAACTATAAAACCGTGTGTGAATTGATTTTCGAAATCTCGGGGTTCCGACCAGGCTAACAAGATCCGATTTCCCTTTCTCCCATTCCTCTTAGAAACTATTTAGCAAATGCTCCCCTAACACGTCTCATGCGACTGGCTTATACTGAACCGAATTTTTAATATATGTATGTATATATATATATTTGAGCGTTACCAATTTCCTTCCACTGTCCATTATTTCCTCCTAGAAAAAAAAAAATAAAAAATTCTTTTTTCCTCCACAAATAAAATATCATTTCCTCCATCGTCCATTTGCATTATAAATGTGTAATATCTATACAATATTTCATTACCTATAAATAATAGTTAATTTGTGTTTTTATATTTATTTTTCGTCTTTATTTCTTCTTTTTCGTTAGATCAATATATATCTGTGAGTATTTCCAAAACATTTTGAGGAAAATGCATACGGCCATATATTTATATTTTTCTAATAGATACATCATCGTACACGTATACATTATTCAGCTATCATTGTTTAAACCCGTTGTTTTATATTATTTATCATTATTCTGTCTTTTTTTTTTTTTTGTATTTTACTCTAAATTTATCACGATGTATTATAATACTATAATACTTTATATAATTGTTTTTGGGTCTCAGCTTGTTTATAGATAATAAAACGAAATAAAGTATATAAATGTAAGTATTTCGATTTTTGTTATTTTTTTTCCCCCGACTGAAACTTCAATCTATATATATGGCCTGTGTTCTCAGTGGCATGTTGACCTTCTCAGAAACGGAAACCTCCCTTTTGATGTGACGGAAGCGGCTGTCGACCCGTGTTCGACATGGTTAAGGGTGTATATGTAGACGGCGGCGCACCCTTAATTATGTCAGCGTCGTTTACACTGCCGCACGACCGTAGTTTTCGCACCCCTCGTTTCGGACAAAGCCTGCAGTCTCGACGACGGAAACTATTCAATAATATAATATATTTATAAAAATATCAACTATCGCGGGATCGTGTGCATTATACAATCGAAAAGGGTTTGTTATTACAACGGATATAGTATATAATATACGTGTAGATGAGGATTCTGGACGGATACTATATAGGGATATCCACATATTTAATAAACCGAAATGAATTACATGGAAAAAAAAATGTAAAATATACATTTTATATGCGTTATAGATAACGAATCGATAACATGATGAAAAGGGATAATATAATATGATAGCCCACAAGAATATAATATACGATAATAATTTAATACACGTTTAGTATAAGAACATCGTCGGAAAAAAAATGTACGTACACTAAGTCGCCTCAGCATTCTTGTGAAATTCTACATCAATATAGGATTGTTAGGACGATAACTGCACTATAGATAATATTTAGTGGTGCGTGATGGTGTTCAACGATCGAAATAACGGAGGACATGTACACGAAGGGATGACACTATTCTCTCTCGGTTTTTTCGTTGTTATTTTCCGTCCAGTTCCGGTTGTTTCTCACTTGTTTTTCCAAAAAAAAAAAAAAAGGAAAAAATTCCTTGCGAATATATTGCACATATACAATAAGACTATATACGCAATATTTAACAATCGCCGTATTATGGGTAAAATATTTGGCTTCACCCGGAAAACTAAAATTATTTTAAAAAGTCTGTTAAACGAAATATGTGGCCCGTTTAATGCTGTATATAGCTGTTTAGATAACTCTAAAATATCTACAATTCTATATTTTTGTTTTCGGCCCACTTTAATCATTGTACACAATATTATTGTACTTAATTACTAAAAGGTGAATCATTTTTTTCGTAGAAGTTACAAATTTAAAATTCAAACATACATATACAGTAAATAAAATAACGACAATTGTCTTTTTCGCCCAGCAAAAATGACAAACTATTATCAATTAGGAAAATTAAACATATGACATCACAATACCTCTGGTGTTGGATTTAATTAGAAAAAAAAGATTGTGAAAAAAAATCTAACTAAACTTTTGAGTCTTTTTTTTTAATCAAAATTTGAACTTCAAATTAATTTCAAGACCAACCAAATGTGTTTACATATTATATTATGATTCGTAGCTTAGAATTTTAATATAAAAATATAATTATACAATAACTTAATGTATTATAATTAATCACTATGTAAATTTATCTAAAATGATCTTTAAATTTTTTAAATTTATATATAATATGAAATTAAGTAAAGGTAAGATTCAAGGTTCGATTAAATATCTTATTTGTCCGGTTCGGGTTCATAAATATTAAATAAAAAATTTGGTTCAACTCCCAAAAACCCGAGTTCTTACACGTCTGCGGTGACCACTAAATATGTATAGGCTGTTCTTTCGAAAGATTTTTGGGCATAATATTTCGTTGAAGACCGGTTTAAGGCACTAGATTTTTTTCTTTTTACATCATCTTTCTTCTGGTCATACTCGTAAAGGTAGTAATTATTCTTTTGTCTTTTGCCAACTACCTATTGCCCATATATGTATATAGAATTTTTTTTCGAAATTGAGTTGTGAAATTTTTTCACCGTTTATGTTAAAACATTTAAGTCTTTATAGTCTTTGATTTTGCATGATTTTCGAATTTCTGGTCATTGAAAAATTAATTAGTTTGCAAGTTTTGTAAACGCTATCGGGTACCTATATAGTTTTCTTGGTTTCGTGTAAATGAAAATCTTCCATTATCTATAATTTGGCGGAAAAGGAAATCGATGTTTTTTGAAAGTGAATGGGCGAAAAAGGGAAAGGTATATATATATACGTATAGGTACACCTATCGTTTTTGCGGAAAACGCGATGCTCTCCATTATAATCTATACGACCGTCGGACATTACACATTTTTAAAAGTGGAAGTGTATCAGATATGTGTATTATATAATAGTTTATTTTTTTTTTTGGAAAACGGTATTATTTTTATACAATAATGATATTTTCTATATAATGACAACTATCTAATAAATTCTGTGATACCAATAAAACATCATTTAAAAACGATCAAAATCGGATTTTTTTCAGCTGTCTGCTGTATATGCTGATTACTGATTAGGCATTATAATATAGCTATTAAGATTAAGAAGGTTTTATACTTAAAACTAGGTATTTAAGTGTCTCTACAAATATGTTTCAAGGTAAATTAAGAAACCCACAAATGAAAATTCGCTGTGCATATTTTTGCATATTTTGCGATTTTTTGATTATTGGATTTTACGGTTGTATGCCGTATTTTTGCATATTTTTTAGTTTATAAATTATTGTAAATCTATATATACCATTAGTATACCTATAGTATATAACTAATATACCGTTAAGTTTTGTTTCTTACATATTATAGGTTAGCCGATGAACCGGTGTAGTGTAAATTGTGTGCCTAACGCGTATTATAATAGTATATGAGACTTAATATAAGTTAAAGGACGCCACACATACGATTTTTAAGTGGTTCTATACAAACAACTTTTATGAAATTTAAAAAAAATAAAATCTAATCATCTAAAAATATTCAAGAACATTTGAAAAATAATTTTAAAATAGGTCTGCGTCAGTACAACTTTTTATTGTTGTATACGATCACAATATTTGTTAACAAAACCGTTTTTCGAGAAAAATGTGTTCTCGGGCTGCAGTTGTAATTAAGAATCCAAATTTCTACACAATATTCTGATCAAAATTATCTTTGTCTTTTTATCACAACTATAACTATAATGTTATGCCATCCGTAAAAATCCCCCCAAAAAATAGTTTTTACAAAATTAATAATTTTTTTAAGATTTTGTATACATTTTTTTTTTTCAATACAAAGGTAGAACACAAATAATTTTATCTAAAATATTTTGTCGAAATTTGGTTTCTTAAGTACAACTATACATCTCGAGAAGAATTTTTTCTTGCAAAACAGTTTTTTTTTACAGTAAAATAATCCATGTGTGGATCCATTCTGTTAATACGTGGTTTCCCATCAATATACTTTTACTCGATAAAGAGTTATAAAAGTTAAAAGTTGAATTGTAAAATAACCACCGTGTAAACGAGCATAAGTCGAAAACCTCTCGTTTTCAGGAGACACGAAAATCCGATTTCACAAACGGTTTTCGGAAGGATTTGAATTTCGTTTTCAAATTTACCGTATTTTCAAAACCAATTCAAATATATAACATTTTCTATTAAATAACAACACCGTGCATATATTGGCACCTACCGTACTATAATATTATATCTATGGTGACCACTGACCATACATACTTATATTCATAGGACAGCATTTATTTTTTCTAAATGATTGTGTTAAGTACATCTAAAATGTACTTATTTTTATTATCCTCAAATTTTAAAAAATTGTATTGACTAATATTATTAAAAATTCCAGTAATAATTAATAACAACCAATATTATCAAATATTTCCAATGACTCGTTATGACTTTACTTGTAATAGATACCTAACACGTATTTATGACAAATTTTTTTTTTAATTTTGCACACACAAATAAATAGTTTATAAGTATTTAGGATAGCTATAATGTATTTTTTTTCTATTTGAATATAGAAATTATTTTATCGATGAAATTCTGTTTTTTTCAACACCGTATTCACCGTTAATGAAAGTATACATTCAATAAAAATGTATCACAATATTTATATGATTATATTTATTTTATACTTTGTTGTAGACGTATTATATATATATAGGTATATAAAATATATGTTATAATATCGTTGGGGTAAAATATTTAAAAACCAAAATAAAAAGATATAAGTACCCGAGTACATTTTTTACATTTAACCAAATCATCGTTTTTGTACATTGTTTTTCGTTTTGTGTTGATAGTCACCTTAATTATATCATATACTACTTAACCAAAGACGAACATAATATTATACTGTGGTTATGGTTTCGATGTTTTCCTGACAGAGTTCATGGATTTTTGAAGTGCGCCCGGAGGACACATCGCGAATCTCGATTTTAAACCAAAATATAGCCTGTTGTACACAATGCTGTACACATTATACGACGACGACGTACGTATATATTATTATTATTATTATTAACGCACAGGTATGTATACCGACTTGTTCAATAATTTCATTGTTAAAGTTCACGTGGTTACGCGCACGATGCAGTTTCGTATTAATTCCCCGCAGCGCGCCAACAACGAGCGTACGCGGGACGCCATCTTATTATTATAGGTATATACATATATATATATATATATATATATTGTACGCGTGTTCGATTGCAGAAATTTTCTCTACGCCGATGTGATTATAATATCATACATAATATATATATATATATATATATATAATGCTGCACTGGTTAATTATACATCCGACATCATTGACAAAACATATAAGTTATATCAGTGCTCGAATTGGAAAAATAGAAGAAAGATATATTATTATTTCAATATAGATGAACGTTCCCTAAAACTATATAACATATAACTATCGTATACTGTAAAAATAGAATTAGTAAGAGTGTGCCATATAGAGTATAAAGAGATGCCCTTACGTATAATACTCGTATGCATAGCAATATGCGAAGCAATCAAAACAGCGAATTACAGTATGACCTTATGTATAGGTATGAGGGAGTTATTCGCCCAGTTTGAAGTTGGGACTGATTTTTATCAATTATTATCTATTTGTTTACCAAATGCGTATAACACATTTAGGAAAGTCTCTCTATTTCGCTTACACGTTACAATTGAATATAATTTAACAACTCACTGAAGATATTTTAAACGTAACACAGACGTAGTTACCTACTTACACTCGAAACGCAACAAACACACGGCGTACGAAAATCGAGAGTGAAAACAGTACTTGCAGGTGAACACGTGCAATTCCACGGCTGCGAGCGGATCCTCATAACAAATATAATCAGGGTAGGAAATACAATCGAATATTTTTATCAAGATTTTTTTTTACACATGGTCATACTGTAGTTTTCTTTACTTCAAATTTTTATGGCTATGAGCCTATGGCTACCCCCTGGAGTTTGCACTCGAAATATTAAAAATAGTACAGGAGCTCTGTTCCCCTGCGCACCCCCTCCCCGCACAATTCCAATACGGTAAGTTATATAATTGTATAAGATTGTAATATTGTCTAAATATGTATTGTTACGTGACACGCCGGTCACGTAATAATCAGAAATTTGGTTTGAATATTAAGTTTAGATCATCGCCGACGGAAGGGCAATCCAACCAAATCAGTTTGCTTAAGGCCCCCTCGAAAATGGTCTCCCGCCTAGAGAAAAATTTTAACTTGAAAATATATCCCGTACCTATTGTATAAAGTTGTAATTTAAAAACTAAAAATGGTCCAAATTATATGCTATATAGGTAGATCTACTAAATAGGTAATTCACTAAACTATTGAAATCCAATGACATCTATAATTATTAGATATATTATCTATTATTTAATATTTGCACCGTGTTAATAAATAAAACTTTAAAAGGTCGTAGTTAATAAAACAATCAATCAAAATCGATAATTTGACTATATAGAATAAGTTAAATCAGAATAAACACTGATAATAAATATTACACACCTTCTTATATATAGCTGCTCGAAAAAAAAAATGATTGCCGCGTACAAATGTTGTAAAATAGGCTCAGTGCAACTTCGTGCAAGCCCGAAAAAAATATAAAATGTAGTACAATTTAATGATAGTATCATCGTTAATACACTATCAGAAATCATATAATTTGATTGATTAAAAATTTGAAATTTATCGCAAGGCTGCACTGAGTCTATTTTTACCTACCTACGATCCGGTTCAATTTGAAAATTGGTAATTAAAAGAAAAAAATTGATTTTTTAATGGCCTGACTTGAAGTGTTTTAAAAATGTGAACATTTCCATATAAACAAATTACCCTTAAAAAATAAAGTATTTTTAAGTGTATTTTCCATTTTGTCAAAATTACCATTTACCTTACCGTAACAGTTAAAAAAATTGTTTTGAAGTATATTATATGTAAAAAACCAGCGATTTCGAACCTTTAATGCTTACAAAATCCAGGACTTCCATTCAAGAATAATCCATAACATAAATAGCTTTGATTTAAGTCAAAAAAAAAGTTCATCTCCTACACGTATTTATACAAACTATATCTTTATATTTCTTCTGTCCGTGTGTGATGTATTCGAACTCCTCCAAAACGGCTGGACCGATTTTAATGAAATTTTTTGTGTGTTAGAGTGGGTCCTTGGATGGTTTAGATTCATAATTGGACCCGGTAGGTGTCGCTGCAATCCGGTCCTAAGAATTTTTTTTAATATTTTTGACATTTTTTTTTTGTTTTTTTAAGATTTTTTGGGTATCATAACATATAACTCCAAAATCTCACCCCTCCCCACCATTAATATTTTTTTTGAAATGAAAAAAAAACATAAGTTCATGAATAATTGACCATTAAGACCTTCTTCGGGAGTTTGTGTACCATAGGTGGCGCTGATGTCAAATTCTTTGGTATTGTATAAAATATTAAAATGGTTTAAGCTGCAAATAGAATATATGTAAAATACTAAACACTGGGGCAAATGAAGTTGCATAAGACTGCGCAGCTGTGTTGTACCTATGCAGAAAAGTTTCTATATAATATAAAGATTCTAAAAATATTTAAAACAATCCGGGCAACGCCGGGTAATTCAGCTAGTATATATTTATATTTTCTATAGTGCGATCGATTCGTGTATTTAATACGGATCATTATGCGATGATCAGGGCGTATATATATATACGTATATAAACAATTTTCGTTTTTGTTCGTATAACGCAACCGTATTGTTGCCACGACAAAAATCGAATAATTTTATTATTATTATTATCGTCACCGCGAAGTTTGAAACACCGACCGCGATTATGCCGTAGGCGAATTCCTATAACATAATATTACAAACAGCTATAACCTAACGAAGATTCGTTTTCGGAGACAATACAATAATATAATATTGTTCTTGCCCGATTTTAGAATATATTTTGGCGTTATTTTAGAAATATAAAAAGGTGTATAGGTACCTACGTAGGGGTATATACTCGCATAATAATGTTGAACCATCAGTCCTCGAATAAATCGTAACAAAATAAAACTAAACGATTTTTACCGAAAACAATCATTTGCCATTCTCCGACTGAATTTCGAGATTGTACGCACGCGTGTTTAAAACCATAGACAATAAAGGAATGGATGGGCCATCCCTATACTTATAATACATGGAGCATATTGTGTGTGCAAAGAGCATATACGTTACCACAATGGTAACTGTGGTTTAGTGATTATGGTAGTATTGATACTTGAGTGATAAGTGATAACCCGGTAAACCGCTCAAATTTCAAAATATGTTTGACCATTATGTTAGACAAAAATACTTACTATTTGACAAGTGATATTATTTATATTTTATTATGTAATTTATAATTTAATTATGTTTGTTGTTCGTGATTTTAATTTATTTCATCAATATTTTATACATGCATTATCATTTTATCAATAATGAATTTTTGTAACCATGACCACAACCACATACAACCAATGCGGTAACGATAGTATGCAGAATTCAGTCACAGAATTGAACAATACCGCGGTGGCCCATCCATTCCTTTATTATCTATGTTTAAAACGCGCACATACAGCATATCATATACCGGTATAGGTACGTATATATCCTAATTATAGTCTCACGCGATAATATTCGATTCTCGAACAAATTATGCCGTCATAAATAATGAACCGTTAAGAATACATTTTTTTTTTTTTTTATTGATTTACAATTCGTATGCAACACTATATGTGTTATCGCTTCCAAGTCCCACGATACAGCTATCCCCACACATTCTACACGGCGTGAGATCGGAATCAAAAGTATTCTCACTACTCGGCGATTTCAAACTGCAGTTCGGGAGTGCACTTTTGAAGTAGATATTATATATTACAATATATCGATAACAGACACTATATACGTGTATACACTCAACCAAACATATATCTGTGATTTCAATAAAAAAAAAAAAAATTAAAATTAAAAAAACACATATATATAGATTAATTTAATAATACGGTTGTTAATAATAATTACTTAATATACGTCCAATAAAATGTTTGTTGATTTAACAATATATTTTATCAATGTCTTGGATAAAAATGTCCGATCCGATACGAATTCATTTAAATGAACAGATATTTTGTTAATTCAATTATAAATATTTTGCGTTCGTTTCCTTTCTTTCTTTTTCGTAGAACAAACGCCCATTTGTTAATCAAAATAGTCGATTTAAACAGAATACGCTTTCAGTTTAATAACACATTTTATTATAATAATAAAATCTGTATTAATTATACAAATTATTTTTATTAAATTATAACCTATGTATTTTGTGAAATTTACAAAATGAATTTGTTATTGTAAACACATTTTTTTATTAATTTAGCAATAGGTATATTGTACATAAAAATAATAAAAATTGCATTATTTCAACAAATATTCGTTTGTTAAAATTTCATTATTGCATAGGTATTGTTAATTCTACCAATGATATTTGGTTCGGTAGTGTACCAAATTCGATTCTCCGTAACTATCGTTAAATAATGACTCGAATAATTTTCTCCTACTCCAATGACAAACTTATATATTATATCCCATTTGAAATGTAAAATTTGATCACGATATTTTTTTAAAAAAAATTGTTGATTTACAACCACATACTTGATTCTGATCCCACGACACACATGGCCGGCGGTCATCATAATCGTATCCAGTGGTGGTAGTCCATAATGATCGACGTAACTCGAAATAAATTAAGAGATAGATGTTAATAGCACATTTTCCAGATACTTGACCGTCCGTTGTAAAATTGAAAACGATATACTACCCCAAGAAATCAGGGTCATAACTAGGGACGAATCGATGACGGGGCATCCCTATACCCACCTTCTTCTTCTTCTTCTTTTTCTCTTTCGCCTTCTCTCGCAACTATACTTGGGGTCGACCACCCTAATCCTACACTCAGGGGCATCATTTCAGAGATTCAGATTATACTTTTACAGTCCTGTTTTTTTTTTTTAAACTTATTTACGTTTTTAAAGAAGTATTTTCGTAATATATGTTAGAAACGTCGATGATTTCAATTGCATTTTTTTTAAATGGCAACCTCTTATTTCGCTGATTCAAGATATCGATAGATATTAGATAAATATTTTTTTTAGTAATTTTTGTTTTTTTTTTTCTAAATTCTAAATTGACCGAGTTTGAATTATCCGAATTATCCGAATAATTGTATTATCGGATAAAGACACTATTGAATATTTCGAACTGAGAACCTATTTAAATATTATGAAATTTTGATGGGTAACTGAAATATATATCCGGATTTCGTATTTTTTTCGTAATATTTGGTAATTTTTTCTTGCAGTAAAAATTACATAAATGCTATAAACAGTCCAAAATTAGAAAATTATATTTAAAAATTGAATTGCATTAATAAGATACTAAATCACATATTTAGTGTAAAGTTCATTATTTTCGGAATTATGGAGAAATAACCATATAATAATCAATGTTAAAATCTGATGTCGATCTGTGTAAGAAAATCGTGATTTAACCATTTTACGTTACTTTTATTAAGAGAACGCCACACATGCGTTATTGTATTGTAAAAAGCTGTTTTGCGAGAAAAAATCGTTGTTCTCGAGCTGTAATTGTAATTAAGAAACCAAATTTTGATGCAATGTTGTGGACAACATTATCTGTGTTCTGCCGTCGTCCTTTTTCAAAAATATTAAATAATAAAAATGTTATTAATTTTTAAAAAACCCTTTTTTCTATTTTTACAGATTGCATAACATCAATTATACTAGTGATGTTTAAAAAAAGATAACAGTATGACACAGATAATTTTGTCTACAATATTGTGTCAAAATTTGGTTTTTTAATTATAACTACAGTCCGAGAACAATATTTTTTCTCGCAAAACAGTTTTGTTCAGAAATATCGTGATTCGTGATGGAACTGCGACACAAATATATTTTATAATAACTTTTAAAATGTACTTAAATATTTTGAAATTACAAGATTTACATTTTTTTTTTTAATTTCGTAAAAATTTTCTAAACAGAATCATTTAAAAATCGCATGTCCCCTCTTAAGTGGAAAATGTATATTGGGATAATATAAAATTACAAAATGGACTTAATAAATATTGGAAAATAGGTTAGGTATATAAAAACTTGAAATAGTTGGATGGTTATAACGTTCAAATTATTTGGATTTCGTGTTTTAAGGTATTCTTCGGTAGTTTTTCTTTTTTATGTGTAAAATTCAAATTGGATATTCCAAAAAATGATCAAATGTACCAAATAATTAACGGAAAAAGGATTATAAAATAAATTAAAGGAAATGTACGGTGAACAAAATTCTAATTATTCGGATTATCCGAATACAATTTATTCTAATATCCGGTTTCCGTTATCCGGATTATTCGGATATATTGGAATCCGGATATATCTGACAGCACTATAATAGGTAGGTACCAATGATTTTAGAACTAAAATGGTTCTAAAATCATTGCTAATAAGTACCTATACTGTGTAGCGTATATTCATTACAAAACTTCATATTTATTTTTCACGTGTGTATTTGAATATGTTTTTAATTTCGTGTAGATAGTTTACTTTTTACTTTTTAATATTACAATAATTATCAAAATAATTTTAATAATCTAACGAATATTCCAGGACCAAAAGGCAGACACCAAAAAACTGGACTACGGGTAGTCGTACATTTTATAAAGGTTTTTTAAAAGCCAATTTAAACTGTAATTAACTATTATATATATATAATAAGTTAAATGTAGTCTAAAACTAGTGACCGGTTATAAAAAGTAGTAGGTAAGTGGTTTTACACCAAGAAGCGGTTACCTTAAATATTAGAAAGCGGTTTTACATACCAACCGGTTATTGGTAACCATTCATTTTTTAAATTTTCAAAGAACCGTTCATCAATATATATATATTATTTAATTAAAAAACCGATTAATATCGGTTACGGGTTATCGGTTCTCAAAATGTTGGCGCATTTTTAAAAAGCGATTTTAAGCCCTGTTAAATACATTCGTTTTTGCTATTCCGTCGTGTAGACCGTGTGGCCTAATGGATAAGGCGTCGGACTTCGGATCCGAAGATTGCAGGTTCGAGTCCTGTCACGGTCGTAAAATTATTGCACATTTTCAGAGTATATTTTACATTTTATTTTATTTTCTCATGATGTAACTTTATATTTTCTTATTACTAGTGTTTGTTTGGCAAGTATCAACAATATTTTCAATGAATATAACTATTTTTTTTTTTTTATTTTATTTCGAACTTGGCTACCTATAATTTTTATTTTAATGTAACAACCCATTTTTTCGGCAATTAATTCGTTTAAACATGATAGGTACTTATTGTTGGCAAGTAGACTGCAGTTAGCATGTGTCAGACACCGTAAAAAAAAAAAAAAAAAAACTAAAAGATATACTAAATGTACTAAAAAGATAGGTACTATTTATTCTAATTTATATTAATAGTAATTAATCATACTTAAGTATACATATCAATTAATAATTCAATAAATTATTATATTTTTACAATGAACACATTTTCAAATATGTAAATAAAATATTTTAAATAATTCACGCTATATTATTTAAGGGTGTACTCAAGGGAGGGTGGGGGTCATAGGGATTTCATCCCCAGCTTGATCTATATATATTTTTTATATATCTTTATCTATTTTTTTCCCCCAAAATCCTATAAAAATTAATGTATTTAAAAACGGCTACGCAGAGCACTAAATAAACTTGTTATTTATATTTTTAGGTATTTTAAAATTTTAAAATATGTATAAGTACTTAAATGAAAAAAAAAAAATTTTAATGCAAATTTTTATATGGAAAATTTATAGTTGTATAACAACTTGTATAGCAATATATTCTCAATGTGAAATCCGGCCAAATATTTCCTTCCAAATATTTTTTTATTTAAGCTTATAATTTTTATACTCTTACATGTGCCAGCCAATAGAAGGGATCGGACCAGGGGCGTAGCGAAATAATTGTTTAAAAGGGCAGTATTTTATAATACAATATTATACCGAGTGTAAATTGATATTTTTTGTGATAACTAGAAAAAAAGGGTCACACCTTTAACGATTTGGCCGACCGAAAAGCTACTTTATAGTTTTCCTACTAAATGCCAACAAAATATCTTCCTAAAAACGTAACTAAGCCAAAAAAAATAAAAGTTGAATTTTTTCATCAACTTTTTTTCAAATTTTCCAAATTTGTTTCTATAATTATATAGATATAGTTAAATATCGCAAATAAAGAATTTGTATTCATATTTATAGACGACTTTATTTTATTTACATGTAATTTTTATCAAATTTTTCCAAGTTTAAAGAAGAATCACGATTTTTATAGTATGAAATCAACTATTACGAAAATAATATAGGTATATACAACAATGTTTCTATCGCATACGAATCTTGTTTTTTTTTGTCGACATTTTTTTATTATTTATTATTTTTCATTATTAATCATTTTTAGAGCATTATTTAGCTTTATATTCTGACATTATTGACACATCATTTATTCACTATTTCAGGCCATATTTAGTATTTTTTTCGAGTCTCTTTGTAAGAACTTTTCATCATTCAATAGGTATGAGCTTAAGTCAATTTAATCAACTTTTTAAAATGTCTTACACGAGCGATCGTAATACTATATAATAGTTACATTATATTAAGGTTGATGATAGTCAAAGGTTTAACTATCGATAACTAGTGATAATAAAAGTCATATAACACGTCAGATTATTTAACATGGATAAAATAACAAGTCATCTTATACGCTCTTTCTGCCAAACAGAAAATCATAATCACGTTGACATAATATGCCCTATTTTATCTTACTTGTTTTATAATAATGTATAAGTATTATATTAAAATTAAACTTATGCCAATCGGGACATATATATAAAAAAAAAAAAAAAAAAAAAAAAGGAAAATAATTGCTATAAATATTACATTTATAAACAAAAAATATTGTTTATGAAAAATATGTATAATATGCCTATTTGTACCTATACAAGTTATACGTGCGGTAATTCAGTAAATCAGACAACAAGTCAAAAAAAGAAAATTTCCCTCATTATACACATATTATAAAACGAATATTTCAATTTAAATTTAAACACCTTGAAAAATCAAAATATCAAAAAACAGGACACTATAATAATAGATAATATTGTAAGCTTCAACTCATTTGCGCACATTTACCTTTTTGCAGTTTGTTTGCGTGTGTATATAATATGTAATTACATATCGTTTTCAATAAAATAAAACAAATCGTTTTAAAACGGAAAAAAGATCGCGGCCAATTTTTATTTTTTTTTTTATGACAAAATGAACGAAGGTAACGAAAAATGTCTATACGAAAAATGAGATAATTTTCGACCACTGTCAAATATTATCCCGTATACCTGCCGCAAGCATGTCTTTAGCAAGTGTTCTGTCCGGCTTATTGAAATTTCGTTAAAAAATTATTTTGTTAAATTTTGTATGAACGAAATTGTTTAAAAAATATTTATATACAAAATATTTCAATTTTAAACTAAAAAAAATATCTATGATATATACCTATGCATATTAATAGATACTATAATATAAAAAAAAAATCAGAATGGTTTTGAAATCATTTTGAATAAAATAGTTCGAAATTTGTGTTTGTTTTGATTCGACATGTTTTTCAATCACACAATATGGTGTAGGTACATTTTGTATATAGCGCAAATGTTTATTCACAATTAGATAAGTAGGACCAAATAACGTGAAAATCGACACGGGCACAATTTTTTTATTTATTTATTTATTTTTTTTTATTACGAATTGATAATAATTAATTAATAACTCTTTTATACTTGGAAAATTGTCTGAATATTTTTTTTTTTTGGTAAAAATCAATTAAACTCGTATACGTTCATCATTAGTATATTTATAAAAATTTCACAAATTAATATTTGTTTTTAAATCAATAAGATCAAATTGAACAGCATCTTGAACCAAATTTTCGTCGGACCGAAATCAATTTACGATTCTTCGAAAAGGTATCGAATGCGGTTTCAAGTCTTGAAAACAAGTTTAAAATTTCACTAATGAACGTTCAAACATATTATCTGCTTTCAAAGCAATTAACTAGAATATCAATGACAGAATTTCGTTTAATTTCCTGACACGTTTTAAAATTCGAAAATTAATTTTCTTTTTATTTGTCTTCTAAAAAAAAAGTCTTCATTTTGGTTGATTTACCTATCATTTACCTAAAGGTTAAAAAAATAGTTTTTTACCGTTTTTTAAAACTTAAGATTTTACTATAGATATTTTTGGTATTTATTTTAAATGACAATAATTTGTTTACATAATGGTATTTAGAAGCGAGATGGTATTTTGCGTCTAAAACCCTATTGAATGTGTTAATTTTTTAATGTTATCAATTAGATAACCTTTCCACTAATACTAATACTAATATTAATACTTACCCTTCCATATAAGTACTGATTTACTATAACTTACTTAATGCAATAGGTTATATAATTAGGGCTCGTTTTTTATTATTTTTTTAATAACATAAAAGTTTTTATAGGAAATTTGTTCTAGTTTGTACTTTATAGAGGTCATTTTTTGATTTTCTAAGAAGTGTTCAAAAGCGCAGGTAACATAAAAAAATACATAAAAACATACGAAAAATTGTTATAAACTAGAAAATAATAAATAAACTAGTCATGGCTACCGCCGAGTAGATAGATGATATACCTATGATATTTATAACTACCGGAAAAACCAACAATTATTATAATTTGGAAAATAAAAATAGCAGACATTTTTATTTTTACTAGACATATAGACATATATACATATTATGATAGTAATACTTGTGTTACATACACTGAACCAAATATCATTGGTAGAGTTAACAATATGCAATACCCAATCAAATTTTAACAAATGAATATTTGTTGAAATAATAAAATATGTTATTAAATTGAAAAAGTATTCTGTTTAATTTGACTATTTTAATCAACAAATAGGCGTTTGCTGTACGAAGAAGAAGAAGAAAGAAATGAACACAAAATATTTATAATTGAATTAACAAAATATTTGTTAATTCAAATAAATTTTACCCAAAACATTGATCAATGTTATTGTTAAATCAATAATACATTTTGTTGTTTTTCTGTTAAATTAACAAATATTTTATTTCTAAATCAACAAACATTTCATTGGACGTATATTAACAATCATATTATTAAATTAATCTATATTTTTATTGAAATCACAGATACCTATATTTGGTTCAGTGTACACCGAAGCTATATTGGCTCAAAATCGTTATCTATATCGAAACAAATGATTTATCATAGTTTTCAAATTCAATATATATATCCACCATCAGTAACCTACTCAACGAGCGAAGTACTTCCACCTCCTATAATGACCGGATTTTTTTTTTTTATCATTTACGGTAATGGGTATTTTATTTTTTCATAATTTAGTATAATATACAACTTGTATAATATGTATTATATATAACGAATATTTTTTAACAACCTATAATGATATAAATGGTTTTCGGAGAATAAACGAAAACAATTTGTCCCGGATCGATTTTCAGAGTTTGCCAAACCCCCAAATTTGATCCACCCCCCCCCCCTCCAGTAGATGGCGGCTCGTCAGGAGAGTCTTTAAGACTGCGACTCCTCGCAAAAAAAGCAGTATCTAACACAAAAAAAAATGGTTAAATATAAAATTGTATCAAAATTTAATATTTTTATCTATTTTGAAAACAATTATTATTATTTTCGATATTAATATTGATAATATAATATTGTGTATTATATTTTTCCATAAAGAATAAGAAGACGGGTGGTTATTTGATAATAATACGGGCAAAAAATATCGATAACGATGACGGTCGCTAGTTCGGAGACTGCCGTTCAAGAGACTCTTTGTATATACACATTTCGTATGCACTACATGGCGGTGGAAGGGGGTAAATTGTGTTGACGTTATACGGTATAATTGAGACTAGACTGTAGACATCGCGTATTTTTTTTTTTTAAACGAAAATCAGCAGCGCTGTGCGAGTGGCCATTATGAGAGTTCTATATAGTACAAGCGTATATCGCTCAATATAATATTATCACAGAATAGATGAAATCAAAATGGAAACATTGATAATTTAACATGGGTAGTATAGGATACATCGCCTATGACCTTCGGCCATTTTCTCAGTAACTCCGAAAACAGCTGTTCACTTATCAGTCATCACTTATCATGCATTCAAATTTTAAATATTGTTTTATTAATTTTTTTCAAACACTAAAACAATTATAATTCAATAATACATAATTTGAATGTATATTATATATAGTTATAATTATTGTTTAACATATGTCTCTGTGAGTAACATTTAAAGTACAAATAACTTTAGTTCGTGGCGTTTTTTTGTTTACAATCAGGTTTCCATTCTGATTTCATCTATTCTGTGATATTATCATTTATTATTTATTTATATACGATGAAAAACGAGCGACTTACAAATTTGTAGTCTTTGTCGATTGAAAAAAATTTAATGGGCGTTATGACAAAGGACTCGACATTTGCGGAAAGTATTATTGATGATAATATGCAGGGAAAAAATGAAAAAGAATTGATTTAGTATATAAAACATATAAATTATCCTTACCTAATTATGCCTAATTAAAAGGCTATATTACAATTATAAATAATAAAAAAAGTTTTTTTCATCATTTTTTATACCTGTTAAATTTTCAGTCTCCCTAATGAATTTACTTGCAATCCTCCGCCACTGCCCCCCCTTCCAATAAAAACCTGCTCGGTCACCCGGTGGTCGCGAGCAGCCCCCTTACCGTCAAAGCAAAAGACAATAATATATTCGATTCGAAATGAAAATGTATCCGTTTGTATATTTTATAATATAAAATGTTGTAGTACGTATAGGTACGTACCACGATTCAAGATAATTATACTGGTTACTATCATCGAATACCGATTATGTGACCCAAAAACTGACACTCCATAAAACCCATAGATAATAAAGATATGGATGGGCCATGCCTATACCTAATACATCAAGTGTTGTGGACCCGAAGAGAAAGCTAGTTACCACAGTGGTTACTTATGGTTTTAATTGAATGGTTACTTGGTAATTGATAAATGATAATTTTTTCCTATGATATATAAGTTATCTATGATAATTTACTTTAAAGGTAACTGATAAGAATTGTTGTTGACTTGATTACGGGCTACCACATATAACCACTGTTCTATACCATACAGTAACCATATTGGTAACAAGCTCTCTCTTCGAGCACATTTGAATACAATAGCATGGCCCATCCATATCTTTATTATCTCTGATAAAACCACTTGCAGCGCTCCTAGCGGTAAAAATTATAAAACAGTGTCGCCAAATGCCGGGGATATTAGTAATAGTTGTACTATAACAATAATAATAATAATAATAAATATAAAAATTTTGTATAAAATCATTGATTACATCACGATAATCACGATTATTTATGTTGATAATACAGCTCGTAATACTGCTATAGGAGCGCTAGTTTTGTGTCAGCTGATCTAAATTCTCAGTTTATAATAGTCACATTAGTTTACTATTTAACACGGGCCGATGAGCAACCTGTATATCTTGAATCGTGGTACGATCACTATTAAAAATTAATAAAAATCGTACGGAGAATCTTCTTTTCAATTGAAATCTGTGGTTGAATTGGAAAAAAAAATAAGGACGGACTCTGAGCTTGGTTAAAAAATCAGCGTTCCGGGACATATTATTAAAGAAAAATTAAGCCATGAAGGACTTCGTCCCCACACATCCCATATCCAAAGTGTCTTAACCAGGAGACATTTTTAAAAACATAATAGATTACTATATAGCGTGAATAGAATAGAAAATTCCAAAATTTATTTTACATCATTGTTGGGTTACATATTTTTAAGATAGCATAGTTTAAGCATTCCTCTTTCAAAATGACTTAACACATTTTCTTTCAAATGAATAATCGAGGAAGTTGTAGATGTATAGACCGAACACCGAAATGAAGTTTATCCGTGTCACATTGATTTAGCCATTCTTTTCTAAAATTTCTTATCACTTATTATATCGTAATTTCTTATCAATTATCAAATGGACAATGAACATAAATAATTAAATGATATAATATATAAAATAATTGTCACTTGTGTTATTCATATTAATGTAAGAAGTTATATAATAATAAAAATAAATATATAAATGTAGAATATAACATGAAATTGTCATTTGTGTTATGTATATTAATGTAGGTAATAAGCTATTTGCCCATTGTTTTCAAATTTTTTGAATTTTTTTAACGCAAATTTTTTGCGTTTATTGTAGGTTTATTTAAACGGTGTTCTTCGGACGAGCGTCTAGAGACAGCAAAAAATCAAATATGTGACGATTTAAAAGAAAAATATGGGTCTCCTTATTATGTCCACATCGATTGTCAATTTGACCACGCATATGTAAAATTTTGAAAATTTGAAAACAGTAGGTAGGCAAATAGCTTATTATACCTACATTAATATACATAACGCAAATGACAATTTCATATAATATTCTACATTTATATATATATATTATTATTATTATATAACTTAAACTTATTACATTAATATTAATAACACAAGTGACAATTATTTTATATATTATATTATTTAATTATTTACGTTCATTGTCCATTTGATAATTGATAAGAAATTACGATATAATAAGTGATAAGAAATTTGCTCATGTGCTGTCTGTATATAGGTAGGTCGGTTTTTAAGTCAGCGACCATGATGTGTTCGGAAAAAATTCCGTTAAAATTTACATATTACCTACTTATATACATATACGTATATCGATTTTTCGTATAAATGTGTGTTTTTTTTTTTTTTTTTGAAAATTTCAACGCGTCGTGTGCCACATATAAATGAAACACCGTAACCCAGTAACCGCGAAGTTATCACATAATATAAAAGTATTATTATTATTATTATTATTATTATTATTGTCGTTATATAACGATGACCGCGAGGGTAACCGCGACGGTAATAAAATGTGTGTCTCGTACACAAATAATTACCGGTGACCGTCGACGACGAGCAAAAAAATAAAAAAAAACTCTCTGCCGTTTTGTCGTCAAGTCCACATCGTCGTATGTATTATCGGTTTTTTTTCGTCACACGCGCTAAAAAAATTTCATCGACGATTTTTTTTTTCTAACTCGTTCCTGTATACGTACCTATTATATTAAACGTACGTCGATATTCGATATAATACGTCGATACGAGTGTAATAATCGTCGGCTTTGTCGCGTGCGTACATAATGTGATATAATTTGATTATTGTAGACAAAAATCGAATGGAAAATCCGTCGAATAAAACACGATGAAAACGTCGCTGCACATGTATAGGTAGACATTTTAACAGAGAAGAAGGGGACAATGACGAACTTGAAATTTAAAACGTAAAGGTTTTTTTTTTTTTTTTTTTTTTTTTTTTAATATTTAAAAATATTTCTACACACGCCCAGCTCCTAGAGAGAGGGATTCTATACTTCGTGGGCTTAAAAAAAAATCGCTTTTTTGCAGATACCAATTCGTTAAATATTTACGCGATTTTGGGTTTTGCGAACTTTTTAATATCGTTTATATTTAGAGAGTTTGACAGAACAAAAAAGTTCTAACCCCTTGAATAGAACTTTTATCGGTTAATTATGCATACCTACTGAACCAGAATATATTTGTGATTTCAACAAAAATATAGATTAATTTAATAATATGGTTGTTAATATACGTCCAATAAAATTGATTTGTTGATTTAATAATATCTTTTATCAACGTCTTGGGTAAAATTGTCCAATCGAATACAATTTTATTCGAATTAACAAATATTTTGTTGATTCGATTATAAATATTTTGTGTTTATTTCTTTCTTTCTTTTTCGTAAAACAAACGCCCATTTGTTAATAATCAATTAGGTTAGGTTAGGTTAGTTAATAACCTAAATTAAATTAATCATTTGTTCAGTCATAACAGTCAATTTAAACGGAATATTTTTTTCAATTTATATAATAATAAAAGCTGTATTAATTTTACAAATTATTTTTATTAAATTATAACTTATATATTTTGTGAAATTTACAGAATGAATTTGTTATTATAAACACATTTTTATTAATTTAATAATATATGCATTAAAATAATAAAAATTGTATTATTTCAACAAATATTCGTTTGTTGAAATTTTATTATTGCATATTGTTAATTCTGCCAATGGTGTTCGGTTCAGTGTGGCCATCAACAGATAACACTATTTTATTCTTATTTTATTTCGGACGAAAGTGTTAGAAAGATTTTTATTTATTTCTTTAATTAATTAAATATATAAAAAAAAAATTGAAACTGTTAAATTAAAGGAAATTATAATTTACATTTCCAATAAAATTTGTAACGTAATTGGTGCTAAGGTGTCTAAAATTTTATTGATTGAAAAACGAAAAATCACTCTCCTGAACAATTGATAAATACATATATACCTACTTTAACTCTGTTTTGTAATGGTTTATCGTTTGTTTCGCATATATTTACATATTTTGACAACTGAAAATCATTGACGTAACATTCCCTTAATATATTCTTGATTTTTAATTTTAATGGAAATATAAACCCGCGTTAAATAACCTACTTTATTTAAGCGGCGATGTACCTATATATATATATATATATATATATATCTGGCAGATTATTTTTTTTATATTGCAGTGGTAAGTATTTGGAAATTAAAAAAAAAAAAAAAAAAAAAATCGTTTTTACCGTACTTTTTATACGATATATCATGGTTTACATATAAAATGTAAATCTCATTCTCAATTTTAAAAATTATAATAATACAATAAAAAAAAAATCGGTTTTTTAAAAAAAATTTACTTTGAATCCTTTTAATTATTTAGCTGTGCCTCTGGTACGTTTTCCGCCAAAGTAAATAAAACACCTATATAGGCGAGTACGAATTTAACCCAAATACTATTAAATTATTTCGTTTTAACGTTAAAACATAATGTTTAACTAATGTTATAGAAATGATAATAATCGCGACTATTTTGTAAAGTTATATATATATATATAGATATAGAAATACGTCTAATGTTAAATACTTGATACAAATAACACGCAAATATACAAAATCAAATAACACATTATAATTTTTCATTGATTATGACTAAGGCGCGGATTTTAATGCAAAATACATTTTTAATGGGTGGTCTAGGGTAATGCTTTCTAAGTACAAAATTCAATTTAAACATCAAAAAATTTAAAAATGAAATTTTTATTTAGCCTTTTTTGACATTTTTAGAGCATTTTTCCGTTTTCAGAGCATTTTTCATATTATATCTTTTATGCTTGGAGTATGAATAAATGAATATAATATACACAATTCAGCGTAGAATAAAAAGTTTCAAAAATATTTGTATATTAAAAAATCAAAAATATTTATCTTGTTTCGTTAATTAGTCATTTTAAGTATCTACGTAATTCTCAAAGTTTCGATAACATCAACAATATCCTCAATATAGTATACAACCTGGACAACATTATGTACGATACGGTATAAATATGCGATAACGGCAAATAACTAATGAAAAAATTAATTTCAAATTACTTTTTTTAAATAATATTAGGTATACAAAACTGCTCAGCATTTTTTAATATTGTGGCATTTTTAAAGGCATTAAATCGTATTTTTAGAGCATTAAAGTCCATACCCTAATTATGACAATAATAATACCCTTAATAATTTTTTTTTTTCTTAGTACTAAGCCATATTTCTATTTATTTAAAAAAAAAAAAAACCATATGACTAATAACGTAGCTACGGGGGGATTTACGGGATATAACCCTCCACCCCAAAAAAAATAAAATGATAATTTATGATTATTATAATTAAGCATAATTGAATGACCATTCTTTTTTTTTTTTTTTAATATAATCATAAAACCCTTTTCAAAATTAATTTCTGGCTACGTTACAGGTCGTGACATTTAACTTTAATCATTTGTAATTTGTAAATGATTTAAATAAAAAAAAAAATGAGTATATTAATATTTGTAGAAAACGGAAAGGTCATTTGGCGGGCGGTAAAGGGGAGCGTCCGTATTCGAAATAATACCGGGTGTGCCATTTAATTCCGTGCTCCAGTATAAATCCCAATGTAAATCCCACATTGAGTTCTGAGTCTGCAACGCGTAACAGCGTTAATCATTCAAAAATAAACATGGTTAAATATTAATAAAAAAAAAAAACGTTGGATGGTAAAAAGTTGAAATAATTCTACTTCTAGAGTTAAATTCTAAAAGCTCTAGTGTTCTTTGGCTCTTGCGAAAAAGTAAAAGAAAATCGCTGATCTTTTTTAGATTTTGAAAAAAAAAATGTGGTATAGGAACCTTAAAATACCGGTACCTAATCACTATTATCAGAACCGGAAACTTATTCTGTAGTTCTAGAAACTGGAACCAAAACCAAAACTCGAAAATTCAACGTTCAAAAATACCGAAACCGAAAACACTAAAATCAAGCCCTACATTGAATATTGTGAGTATTGACTTTTGGGCTTTTTAACAACCTATAATATACGTATATACTATACCTATACGTAACGAGTATACATATTCAAAAAATGCATATCAGAAAACATACGAATAATGTATTCTGTAAGCTACAATCTTTAAAACACGAAAATATTAAACACAATATTTTTAGATTGCACGAAAATTAATTCCTAAACTCTAAATGCAGGGACGGATCTGAAGCTAATTTGAAGAATGGGCGAATATGAATATTATTTATTGAATATAGGGCTAATCCCGCCTCGAAATAAATCGTACACTTCTCATAATAACTGATGAAAAATACTCCAAGTAGGGAGCGATGGCCACATCATCATTCCCCCCCCCCTCAAATCACCGGACTAATGGTATATTCAGGCGCAGGGATACAATACTGCTTGTAAATTAATTTTGTTCGTATTAATGTTTAATTTTAACATTTTTTTAAATCATTAAAATATTTATAATATACTGTACATCTGTACCCGTAGTGTTGCATTACGAGAAATATAATATTGTTATTGTCGATGATTTATAGTAATAAATAATAATAGTTATATAGTATATGCCTATATCTGTTTAGGAAGTAAATATAATATAATAAAATAATCGCGTTCGTATGCCTATACTTCCGTAAACACATTTGTTATTTTTTTTATTGAAACTTCCTTTTACGCATTATTATATCTCAATATATTCTAGTTATTTTTGTTTTCGTATATTTAGGTTATAAATGGATGTATGACCGAGTTTCATAAATAGGTATATCCAAACTTATATAGGTTATCTATATTATAGGTATAGGTATATTATCGTATAGTATTATACGGGAAATATTATATTATTTTGTACACGTTATCGTATACGATGTCAATTTTTTTTTTTTTTATAACACGTTAATCAACTATCAAGTGTCATAAATAGTCTTTGTTTTTCCTAATAAGCAACCAGAAGTGTCAACGTGAAAATCTACATAACCTCACATCAGGCCTACCAAATTCAAAGTATACCTATAGCTTGTCGGTAATCAATTCATTCATGTACATTGTACACTATCAGTGCCGCGTTAAAATGGAATGATAAGTGGATATTTTCCCTAAACACTAAATTTTCCATATAGGGAATGTATTTTATGGAATGGTGTCCATTTTGTTTTCCTACATTATTGAGTTTGAGTACGCTACCCACTCGGTTTTTTCGTTAGGGGTATTGCATACAAAATTTTTAAATAAAATTAAAATACAACAATTTAAAATAGTAGTTTGAAATAATTAGTCCCTTGTCGGTACCTGAAATTTATATTGTTGTGTAATCACGATGTTTGTTTTAAAAAAGCATGACGCAAAACAGTTAAAACGGGCTCATAAAGTAGTTTTAGAGTAATTAAAACACCTTTAATCAAATTGATTGAACACAATAGGTATTTTATCAGGTACATCGTTCCGAATTTTTTTTCAAATTAACTAATTTAAAAAAAAAAAGTGACTGTAGTTCAAAAATAATAAAAATAAATAACTTATTAAAACTCTATTGACTTGAATTAATTTAGAAAAAACAAAGCGATTTTATAATAGGTATTATTTTAACTCTAAAACCACGTATACAAACTGTGTTTTTTGCGTAAACGTGTTTTTATCCCTGTATATGGCATCAGTAATAATAATAATTACATCGTTATAAAAATAAGAAAATCGTTTAAAAAAAGTTTAATATACATTTACATTAATACCTATTATATTAACGAAAGTAAATATAATATTTACATAGTGGCAACTTGCATCCCAAACTAAAATTACAATTATTGGTAGTGTAAATTGTGTCAGGACAAAACATTTTTACCACCAGTCTTAAAATCGGAAAAAGCAAAAAAATGTCGGCATTTGTAGTCGGCAAAACTAAAATATATTTAATGCATAAATACATGTATTTTGTCGGTATTTTCGAGACACACATGCCACACTCCCATAAATAGTTTCTTCAGGGCGGCCCTGGTTTCACTGGTGCGAGACCCTGCAAAGTAAAATTAACGGCCTATCCAGCCTAGTGCACGCCCATGTATGTGGGTAACATTTTTTTTTTTTTTTTATCTATACCTAGTTGGTGACTTGGCGACTATAACGTACCATATATTTCAATCAGTAAAATCCTAAATTAAATTAATATTTATTTTGTCAAATGCCTACAGAAAAATTCTATATTATACCGAATTACAATGTAGACCTTTATACATTGAGATAAACAAAGAATAAAAATAAATAAAATAAATATTTAAATGTAGTACCCACGCATGTAAACTTTATACTTGACAAATCATATAGGAACCAATAAATTTTGAATTCCAAATAAATCGAATATAGAACAAAAACCCTAAACTCAAATTGAAAAATTATTATCTTCAAATTTGAATACTTAGTAAACAATAGTAATTACTAATTCATTTTCTTTATTATTATATTATATTTATTATTATTATAGTTTATTATACTCTTCATTAGGTACCAAAAAACCGGCCCATCTTGTGTCCTGGTTGCATTTAGGTATGTGTAAATGGGTAATGTGAACCGTAATTTTTTTATCCGCCCCTTGATAAAAATTTAAATATATACGATGTCATTGTTCGTTGGAAGTCAATTTTGGAACTTTATAACATTAAAATATTTTAGATTAAAGTATGTCATATAAAAATCCACATGTATCGTTAAGAGACAATGATGAAAATATAACGTCATCTTGACCTTATTAAATAACTAAATGCAAAAAAATTATCCTTCGTCAGCCGGTTAAGTTAAATAATATTTACGCACATGTTTTTAATTACTTAAAATTCTAGAAAAAAAAAAATAATAGTTGAAGAAAGCAAATTTAATAATTAAAAAAAAAAAGTGGATTAACAACCTATTGCGACATGTATATTACTAATAAAATGTATAGGTACTCATTTATCTTAAAATAAAAATATATTTAACATATATAATATGAGTAAATTGTTTTTTTTTTTTTTTGCTCCGTAGTAGTATAGAATATAAAACTTGTTATTTACATAAAAAACGAGATAATTAAATTTAATGATGTTAACATGTATAAAAAACAGATTACCGAATTTTGGGTTTTCAAAATATGTACATAAAATATTAATAAAAACAAAAAAATTATTTACTTAGTGATTTAAAATCCTTAGTGACGATTTAAGTTTATCATGAAATTATTAAGTGTTTTTATACTTACCACTGCAGATATTATAATATTATGTACTTATGTATAGAATATATTTAAATACATTAAATAGTTTTATAAAAAAAAAAACTAAGTTATTTTTATTGTTGTAATTTATCTTTGGTAATCATAAGAATTAATATAATAGAAATGCAATCGGGCGGACAACATTTAGTTTTATAATAGGTCGATAAACTAGCTGTTTTTATATATATATATAGACTGACAATTTAAAAATAAATTAAATATGTGTGATAATACTGTAATTATTCATAATATTATGAAGACATTTGTTGGTAAATAAATTTGTAAAACGTTGATCGGACAAATGTAATGTAATGTCTATACTCAGAATTGGACAGGAACTGAGTTACATTTGTAACGCACATCGTGTATTTATATAAAATTTTTTAAACTAAATTGTATCATATATGTATTTAGTTATTATATAATTAACTAATTTTAACTTGTAATTAATAATTTATAATATATTTAAAGTTTTTAGTTATATAGTTATACATATTATGATAAAGAATTCCTTTTTTAAATGTATTTATTTTTACTAATATATACATAATAATATAATTTTTACAAAATATTTTATAGTATAGTCTATTCAAACATTTTTCGTTGGTTTTATTTCCCTCAGTAGTTTAAAAATTTGTTATCATAATATAGGAAATGTCTGATAAAAATATGATTATTTAATTTTAAATTTTTGTTAACACATATTAAACAATGTGCATCTTAAACTTATTAAACATCACTTAATATAACTTTTCCAACCCTGAATAGTAAATTAATAAATATATAGACATCAGCATAACTAGCCACCCCTAGTGTTTTAGAACTTCTAAAAATTAGTTCATCCAAAACTTTTGCAAATTATGTATATAACCTGAATAGTTGAGACTCAAGACCCAACTAAGTTAAAATCGCAGTTAAGCCTATGTATATAGAATAAAATAATCATACGCAATATATTTATCAAAATGTCTTAATTTAATGGAAAATTCTTAAAATTATAGTATTTTTCATTTAATATTATAGAGTATAATAATACAAATAATTATCGTCATTAGTCTTATACATTAATTTTAAGTGTCTAATTAAAATAAAAAGGTCAAGGGTAAAAAAAAACTCATATTTACATTTCAAAAGGCATAATCAACAACAAAATAATAAGACTTAAATTGAACGCATACAATATAATATATATATGTACAATTATACTATGAATATAGAGAATAAAAATAGCAAAATTTGTTTCATCTCCTTAATGGATATATTTTTTTTTTCATGTGGTTTCAATATACCCTGTATGTGAATTTGTAAAAAAAAAAAAACTTACTACAAACATAATCGTATTGACATTTTCTTGGCGCAAAAGGGTCACCATAAAAAAATATATTAAATTATTTATAAAAAAAAAAAAAAAAAAAAAACACACACATTTCCAGTCTTAGCAGCACACACAAGCACACATCGTTAATTTTACAATATTATTATTCTAATATTATGTGTTTGTGTGTGTGTGTTAAAAGTACATATTAGTAAGTACATATTGGTGAAAAACTCAAAATCTGAAAATGATGTCATGGTCGTTTTACAAAAAATCTATTGTAAACAATAGTTATAATAAAAATAATAAATGATAATGATAATGAACAAGAATGTATAGCCCTAAAAAAAACGTTTTCGTGTTTTCGTTGTGTTTCTGGAACACAGATATAATAATTGCGGTGCATTATAGATGGCTTGTACAGTTAGTTGATATACTTGCACATTTTTGTCTGTCTCTCAGAGCAATGGAACGCATGTCTGAACTGTTCCGTATGATCAGCTACTGTTCTCAATCTGTAAACACAATATTATTATAAATTATATTTAAATGAACATAAATAATTATTTACTAAAATTGAAAAATCAATAATTATCTGTAAGCCTGGTACACAAAATATTGGTATTACATTGTTAGCGGAACTGTTCAAATTTTATCGAAAAATGTACATATAGATTTCTTGGATATTGTTAGACACTTGTTGGAATTTATTGAAACTCTATTTTTACCTATCTCACATTAAATTTTGTAATGCAAATACTCATTGTTAGATGGTTTTTGTAATATTTTTAATCAACTTATATTGTTGAATGTGGACTTGGCATTAAAAAACTCAAAGTTTCATAAATAAAAAAAAGGTCTCCAACAAATAGATACATAAAATATTGGCTATATTCTGAGAAGTTCTACTATTAATGTAATTGCTAACATTCTTTAATATGTTAATAACCTTCAGATGAAAAATTTCAAAATTATTTTTTCTTTTGATAAGAGAACGTTACACCTACATTTGCTGTATGCCTCTATCTCTAATTATTTGTAATATAGAAAAATATTGTGCTACTTAAATTTGAATTTTGGAATAGATTGATGCAAAACAAATGCCTCAACTTTTCCTTTACTCTTGGAGTCATGGTGATTAATGACATTGACCATGTAATTAGCGTACCATACCACCTCAATTGGCTTTGGTATAAAACCAATCTTTTGGGCCATAAATAGCTATATTTATTATACTATTTACATAACGTTTAACACCATACAATACATATGGTACATGATTCAAAAGTATATTATATTTACTTTACAAATTAAAATTGAATTTTTTATTTCAAATCTCTTTGGTATATGTATATTTCCCATTACTTCAGTTTTTGTCACACAAATAGTCTCAATGACGAGAAAATTTATATTTTGTTGTGGTCATCAACAGTAACCTCCATTCAAAATCTAATATCATTAATGAAATAACACTGTACACTATATAGATAAATTTTTTTTTAGATTTTTCTAAATATTCAAATTAATATTAAAAAATGGCTTGTCGATTCCGTGGATTAACACAGAAAGATGTGGTTGATTACTTTTAAAGTGACTTTCCTTCGGGTGACATTTCAATGATAATTCCCTAAAACCGAAAAGAAGAGAAACGACCAACTTTATAAAATAAGGCCATTATTAAATTGTTTGAGAGAAACATTTAGACATGCATACCAACCACATCAAAAAGTAGTTGTAGATGAGAGTGTGATAAAATTTAAAGGTAGGTCTTCTATGAAATAATATATGCAAAATAAGCCTATAAAACGTGGCTTTAAAATTTGGATGCCATGCGATCAAACTGGTCATAACATAAAATTTGAAATTTATACTGGGAAATCAAGTGATAATGTGGTAGAAATAAACTTGGGAGCTAAAGTTGTTTTGAATTTAATGACCGAATTTGCCGGGAAGAACCATATTGTTTACATGGAAAACTATTATAGTAGTTTCAATTTATATGAAGTATTAAGGGTCTTCGACAGTAGATTTTTCAAAGCGCTAAAATGGTCTTGGCATTTCCATAAATTGGCCGTGTTAAACTTGTTCAAATTTAATTTTGAAAAAAGTTCTGAATTCGTTATTATATTTTCTATGTTTTTACCAGATGAATTTTTTAAATAATTTTTTTTAAATAAATGACAAACAATTAAATAATGATTTTTTTCATTAATTTGAAACCACCATAAAAATCTTTATATTGATTTTAAATTTTAAATCCATCTGGTAGAAACACAGTTTAACAACTCGCCTTTAATTTTTCCAAGATATGTTTTTTGTCTAAACTTATCCAGAAACCTACAATTATGGAAATGCGTGAGCATGTTTATTAGAAA
>JAIPRL010000304.1:46916-81730 GCA_025469235.1 Pemphigus obesinymphae | reverse complement strand
GTATACAAGACAATATTGTTTTTCATGAAATAACAATTTACTTTTAAAATAATCTATTTACCGCCAAAATTTTATGATAATTGTTATTTGATAATGTTATCGTAATAATGTGATATAGAATACCAATTATATTTATGTTCTGTGATTATATGTTCTATAGTGGTGGTTAACATCTTAAATCGCTACGAGCGCTAGTAGTAAAATTTCACAGCTGATTCAGAGAGACGGTTTGTTCGTCAATGTAAATTGTGGAGTAATATAGCTCGTTGTTCAACCTGTCTATCTTTAATCGTGCCCGGGAGTTAGCGATCTAGTTTATTATACATATCTGTGCGTATTCATTTTAATTTAGCTTATAATATCCTATGGATTGACCACGGTTTATTAAATATTGGTGCGGTAGGCAATCTTTGATTACAGTTGTACTGATATCACTTATCAGACATTCTCGTGACGCGTCCATCTTCCACGTAAATAAAATAAGTTTTGATTCTTCAAATTAAAATATCAAATTATCAAATACGAATTACTAATTAGGAAAAATGGCAGGACGTGCGTTACATTTTGTATTTAAAGTAGCTGAGAGAACGAAGACCATCAAATTTTACAGAGAACTCTTGGGAATGAAAGTAATTTATAATTAGTACCTATTACCTATATTTTATTATTTTAAAAATTTATTAACATTTTTATTTTTGCCCAACATACTATTATTTAATTAATTAATTAATACTCAATTTTATTTATGCCAAGAGTAGGTATAATTTAACAAACCAACATATATTTTTTTTTTAGATTTTGAGACACGAAGAATTTACTGAAGGTTGCGAGGCTGCATGTAACGGGTAAATTTGTACAAAGTTATAATATTATAATTCTAATATTAATTCTGCACTCTGTAGTATGGAATATGTGTACTTTATGTATATAATTGTTCATTATAAATTAAATAATATAATTGTTCATCAATTGAACATTATAGACCATATGACAATCGTTGGAGTAAAACTATGGTTGGATACGGACCAGAAGACACACACTTTGTGATTGAACTTACCTATAATTATGGTGTTGATGATTACAAACTTGGAAATGATTTCCTTGGAATTACACTAAAATCTTCAAAAGTATTGGAAAATGCTAAAACACTTGGTTGGCCCATTCATACAGAGGACAGCTTGTCTTATGTTGTAGCACCGGGAGGATATAAGTTTTATGTAATTGATGAACTCCAACCTGTTGATAAAGGTTTGTATGTATTCACTATTTTCAAGATATAATTGGATGTGCGCCTGTATTATTGTTCTTGATATTTATATAAAGGAAAAATTCTTTCAAATATAGATTGTAAAAGTTAGTCCAGGAATGTGAGGGTAGGTGAAGAAGATGAGTGAGATAGACCTGAGTTAAATAGAAATGTAAGATTTGGGTGGCCAACTCCAAATAGTTGAGAGAGAAGGCGATAGAAAAGAAATAGAGTCCATCATTCATTTGGTCCTCGGATAACATAGTATATTATTATTATTATTATTTTAATTAGGTATAAAGGTAAAGATTAAATTTTAAAATCAAAATATTATTCTGAGTAAAGTTCGGTATAATAATATTATTATTAAAAAAAATAAATAAAATTGATAATCATGTCAACTTTATTTGTTTATTTTGTTATTTTCCTTGTACCTATAAACTGAATTTTTTTTAATCTCTAAAGTTTAGACTATTCTAACAAAAAAGCTCTATCCCAAAACTCCTGCTCAACTCCTACCCTAAAAATATATATACACTATACAGACATAAAAATAAACATAATTTTAAAACATAAATTCCTTGCTTTGTTCAGAATTTAAAATAAACCAATATTAGTGGTTGGTAATTATTATTTAAGGTTGTATGGTAAAATATGAATTATATAATATTATACTATTCAGAATGTTGTTATTTTCTCAGTATCTTAAAAATGATATATTCTTATACGTATTTTAATATTTCATTTTTAATAATTACACTAATATACTTTTAGAAATAGCGGTTGAGTTTCTTTATAGTTTATTTAAAAATTGTTGATAAATTATATTCAGTAGCAGCTCGTGGATGAAATATCTGGTTGTGTATATTCAAAAAATACTACATGTTATAATAACAAATATACATTTTTAAAAAATTAACATTTTAAAAATACAATATAAAATACAAATTGTATAGTAGTGATGACATATGAAAAAGCATGGAGATATACTTACATAAAAAAAAGTAAATTGGCCATGAGTCATAACTGCACCTAATGATATACATTAAATCACAGAATAGTTCAAATGCCGGTGATTCAAATCTTTTTTTGCCATTTTTATATAATGCACTCAGTAAATATTTTGAGAGTGAAACTGAAAACATAGTCTGCGCATGCGCAACTCTTGCATTTTAATTTTTTATAGAGGTCTACACGATGGCAACTGCAGCAGGCAATAGTAATGTGATGTGTTATAATAACCACCAAAATAGTACACATGGGCATGACCATTTTATTAAAATATTGATAAATAAATAATAATAAATATAAATACTAATTTACTGAAATTTTAGATGGTGCACGTACCATAACATGACCTACTACTGACTATAATATATTCTATAGTTATTATCTTTACTTTGTAATTTTGTAAATAACCAAGTTAAACATAATATATTTGATTATTTGATTTTGTATATTAATAATTAAATTTTTTGTTTTAGATCCTATTATAAATGTCATGTTATCTTCTACAAATTTGACAAAGTCTGTGAAATTTTGGAATGGCATACTTGGTTTGAAGATTTTTGGTCAAACTGAAGCTTTGGTAGAAGTAGGATTTGACAATGATCAAGCTAAATTGAAATTAAGAGATATTGGTAATTTTTAAATATATTGATTTTTGGATATTGTTATTACTCTTTTAATTTTTTTATTTTAAATATCAAGACATTTACACATTTTTGTATACATGTTTTAATATAAAATATTAATAAATATATTTTTAAAAAATGTGTTTTTAGGAGAACCAATTAATCATGCTACAGCGTATGGAAGAATAGCATTTTCAGTTCCTACAGCTGATTTAGAAAGTTACCAAGAAAATGCTAAAAATAATCAATATAAAATTTTAACTCCATTTGTAACATTAGACACACCAGGAAAAGCTTCAGTGTCTGTTGTGATTTTCGCTGACCCTGTAAGTTTCAATTATTAATGATACATAAGTATCTTTATGGCTATATAGTAATTTTAAAAAAAATTGTAATATAAAAGTTCTATACAAATTAAAAATTGTCTACCCATTTATAAATGATACATAATTAAGCATATATGAAATAATTAATTTGAATTTTTAGGATGGTCATGAAATATGTTTTGTTGGAGATAAAGAATTCCGTGAATTATCTCAGTTTGATCCAAACGCAGAAAAGCAATTGGATAAATATATTGTTAAAGATGAAGCAAGAAAGTTAAAGAAAAGCGATTAAAAAAAAAAAAAAAAAAAATTAAAAATTAAATAAATATTGTCTTTTTTTGTTATTATTCTTTACATTTAAATGTAATTTATGCAAAATTTTATAGTTTTATATATTGTTATTCATTAATATATGCACAATTTGGATCCAAATATGAAATAATGATTTATACCTATGTATTATTTTATAATATGATACATAGGTACCTACTTTTTATATATACACATTTTTTTTTACCTATTTTTTCATATTTGATATTTTTATTTGACATTTTTTTATGAGATTTACCTAATGTTTAACAATAATTTTTGATGTTTCTTTTTAAATAAAAAATTTCTGTGATAAAATTAAAAAACAACGCTTGTTTTATAATATAATACCTACTTTTTTTTTTTAAATTAACGAATAAAAATTCATTGGGATAAATTGAATAAGGGTTATTTTGAATGTGGGATATTTCTGACAGGGATATTTTGAGGATGTACCTTGAAGTTTAAATTTAAAAAATTAATATCTATGTAATATAGCTTTTTCTGGTCTGGTCAATTAATTATTTTATTATTGATAAATCATAATTTGCTAAAATACATTTAGCTTATAATTTTAATTTATAAAAACTTATAATAATTATTATATCATGTGAAATTGTAAATGATGAACATGATATTTATTTAGAATTAATATCATACAAAATACAAATAACATGATTTAAATATTTTCATTATTTCTATATTGGTTTTTGAAAAACCGATGCCCATGAATGGTTTTATTTTAAAAAGGTGAAAACATTTTTGATTTAGGCATAAAAAAAGAAGGGAAAAATGTAAAATGCATGAAAATAAAAAGTAGGTACTAAACAAAAATGTTGAAAAGGGAATAAGTTTGGAAAACCTATTCTGTGAGTGCTAAATTTTTGGTTAGATTAGGTTAGGTTAAAACAATTTATTTAATCTATTAGATATACTTAACTATACTTATGCATAGATGTCTAAAATGAACAAAACAAATAAAAATTATAAATATTGATATTAGCAACTAAAGTAGGAAATTGTAAGGATAGACGGATGTTAGGAAATACACACTCTTTGAGCATACTAGATTTCCTGTTTTCTACATCTCTAGTAACTATGAATAAAAAAATTCAAATTGTCAAATCAATAATGTTCTTTGTATCTATTGTTGTACCCATCAATTACGTCTGACACATATGGTAACACCAAAAATAAATTAAATGTATGTTTTTGAATTTAAACACAAAAAGGGCCAATTCTGTCTCAAAATAAATTGTATATTCCTCAAATAATGATAAAAGAAACTAAGAAGTTTTGTTGCCCCCCCCCCTCTCAAATCCCTCCTGTACTAAACTGACTACATTCAATTTTGTATTCAACGTTCAAAACTGGTCCACACTGTGACCAGATCTGGTTCATGTGCGATATCAAGAATAGGTAACCCTTGACTTTTGAAGAACCTTCAGCTAACCTGGTCATGCCTGGTTAAACTAGGTCTAAAGGGACAGATGTTCAGGACATTGAACACGGAAGTTATTATTACTGCAGAACATTAAATTAATATCTAAATATTTTAAAATACATAAAAAATGTGTTTTAATGTTACTCTAGTTTAAAATTTGCCTTTGAATTATTTAATTAATTTATCTATCATTATTTATTCATTGGCTTATATTTTGTACTTTTTCCGTCTAATAAAATAACTATCACAGCTAAATTTGTCATTGATGAATGACGATACATATTACTTAATAATTTCTTGCACAAAAACATAGTAATATATAATATATATATATAAACAAGAAATTCGTTGGATTACACCGGTATAAATTTCCCTTCAAATATAATGCCGGTATGAAATTTTGGAATACATTTTACACAGTACACCTGATCATGAAATTATTAAATATTACTACTATGTATTATAGTTTATATTTAATATTATCTACTTGTATATAATTATAATAAATTAATTTAAATTAAATAATAAACACTCATTTTTAAAATTATACACTTTAGTAACTAACAAGTTCATAATACTACCTATTAGTTATTATCACAATGTTATTATTTGTAATAAACTACATATTATGGACCAAATATAATATAACCATAAAGAGGCTGTACAGCATTGTATTTTTAAATTCATAAATTTATACAATGAATGATGTAATCTTCAAATAACATCCAAAAAATTGGTGATTGAAAGAAAATTATTTAAAAATTAAATTAGATTGTTATTTGATATTGTTCATTCAGATGCTTTAAAAATCATACTACAATAATTACAACAATAACATTGAAAATTATCATTTCTGAAAACGTATATTACATTATATTTAATTTTATTCTATTTATTTGATAATTTATATAAATTAAATAGATTTATAATAGGTACTTCATTAAATTCATTATTAATATTAGATTTTGTTAATATTAGATAACGTACCTATTAATTGCACTGAAAATTGTATTAATAATTGTAGACATTTTTTCATTTTTATTTATTCATTATATACATTAAATATTATATCATGATAAGTATAGGAGATACTAAAAAATATTATTAGAATAAAAGTTTTAAAAAAATTAATTAAAAAAAGTATACTTTATATAATAGCTAGGTATAGGTATAGGTACGTGTAATAAGTATCAGTTTATCTAAAAGTGTATGAAATGTTTATGAAAATATTAAAAATGTCCATGAATATGGGAAAATTTAGACTTAAAGTTCAAGTTGTGACGGATTAACATTGTCTGATTAACCTATAATAACGTCCAACAGTTTTCTTTTAAATCGGCCGATCAATGACTGTTTATCCCTAACTAACGTCCTGGGCGTCGCCCGTTAAGTGCGTGTTTCGGTCTTGGCAGGCGGTTCCTGTCGGGAATTATTTAGACCTTAGAGGGAGCGGCCCGCAAGAGTCCAATTGATTTGCTAACCCTAACAGCACATAGAACCTCCCAGGAAGGTCTTAGGACGGTCTATTATGACCGTGAGACTCTAGTAGGAAGTTCCTGTTTAGATCCCGTACTAGTACTTCTTTCGGTTGCACCTATAAATCGACGAAATAATAAACATTTAAGACAATAACTAGAAACACTAGAAAAACATTAGAATACAATTTTTTAAGTATTTTAAAAATTTAGATATTAATATTGAATGTTCTGCAGTGATAGTAACTTCTGTGGACTGTGTTCAATGTTAATTTCGAATTTTCGACTATTTTGACTAAAATAATACCATAGTTGATCATTAATGAATATAATTTAAAAAACTTCATTTTAAAACCATTTAGCTTTACACAGAATTTAAAAGTTTGGGCTTTTGTAGAGTTCGCAATATGATGGCCGGTGAGCCTATAATATATGGGACGGTATAGAAATTTACGTAGTATGCTAAATATGACCTAAATGCGTGCCCATACAAGAGGTATTCTAATATATTTCGATTTAAGTGTATTTTTTTTTTATCGTATTTACTGTTTACGAGTATGGTTAGTAGGTATAGTTTAATATCGTATAAAGACGTTTAAACGAAAATCATCACTGAATGTTGGTGTAATGTGCCTCAAAGAAAATAACTTGAAAATATGATTGTTTGCGTTTTATCATAGGTTTAACAATAAAATGTACTTATATATTCTACAGATAACTATTGAATGATCATTGAATAATATAATGCTGCGGTCGTCATGACAATTTCACAACTGCGACAATAATAGGGACAATGTACGATACGATTTGTATACATGTATGCATACTTAAATAAAATCGCGGGGATTTAATAATTGAATTGGACCAAGATTTTGATGTATAAAATGTAAATATTTGAATAGTACTTATCGACGATGTTATAAAGCAATTCGATGTTCAATAGTTTTTTACGATTATTGTGGGTGTTAATCTGTTGACAGACGAATTACGTTTAGACTGCTGGTGGATATTTTTTTTGGTTATGTATTATTCGTATTTATTTAGACTAAAAACCGTTACTTAAAAACTTGTTCAAGTTAAGTTAGCCAAAATTAAATAAAACTAAGTTGGGTTAAATATCAAGATAAAAACTAACAGTTATATATTAAAAGTTTATTAAAAAAAAAACTCAAGTTGTAGAGATATTAGTTAAAAGTTAATAATAATATATAAATAAAATTAATATAATATAATAAAATAAAATAATAAATAAAAAAATAATATGTTTCTAGAGTATTATTGAACGTAAATTAATTATAACTAAAAACAACTCAATAAAGAATACATAAGGACTTTATAGATAAAATTAACAAAGTTAATATTGTACCAGGATGCAAATGATTAATTAAATGTAAATACTTTATATACTTCTATTCCAAAACAAGAAGCATTAAATGTACTTATAGATAAGTTATATATATATATATATAGTTATAATATATGGATTTGTTTTCTCTGCCTTGTGTATCATATATGCACTCGTATATTATATGAAATAATTTCTGAGTTTCTACAGTGACTCTCAATTAAACAATTTAATCTGATTCTATTCATCATTCTCAATCAAATGGTTTTTTGGCCGTTCAAAAAAGTTAATTCCTTCTATTTTTATTTGAATTATAAAAAGTTAATGCTTATGGAAAAGAAAACATATTATAGGTAGACAGTTCAATAATAACCCATTAATATTTTCTAGGAACACAGGAAAATATTATTTAAATAATAAACAAACTATAATTTTATGATTTATTATTGCATTCTAGATCGTCCTCTGAATACTCAGATTTTTCAGACCAATCGGACCTACACAAAAAATTTGAAATCTTCTTCGAGATCGTATAGTTAAATAAATAACGTGTTAAACGTCAACCGCTTAGTTAATAGTATCCGACAAAAATAATTCAATAATAATTATTGTACTGAGGCCTGAGAAGAAGAATAAATATCTCTTTATTGAAATTAATATTATACAATAACAATTAATATAATAAAGAATAATATGAACGTGTATGTATAATAGAAAAATAGCAGAAAGGTAACGAGGTACGGGCGTGTAGGCACGCGTTGAATGTTGCGGAAAGACTGGTGGTTGACGGCCAGGCAGCCGCCGATATATATAAGCTCCGACGCGCGTAGAATATTCCAGAATGCTCGCGTAACGCGGCGCTCGTATTATGCACGACGTCGGGCTACGAGAACATTCTAGAACTCGCCCCGCCAGACGAGTATAGAATTTTCTCGAGCGCCGATATCGTAGACTGCGTCGCCGCTACAGTCCTTTACTTTCCAGAGTTTCCCTGCACTCTTCAAGTCTACCATTCACTTCCTCAGGACTTTCTCCTATCAGTACTATATCATCTGCAAACAACATGCACCATGGTACCTCCCCATGTATATCCTTTGTTATCTCATCCATTACCAGGGTAAATAAGTAAGGACTCAAAGCTGAACCCTGATGTACCCCCACTCTGACCCTAAAATCCTCAGTTTCTCCACACAGACTTCTCACTCTTGTACTCGCCCCTTCATACATATCTTCAATTATGTTTACATACACCTTTGGTAATCCTTTCTTCATTAATGCCCACTTTAAGATCTCCCTAGGAACCCTATCATAAGCCTTCTCTAGATCAATAAATATCATACACAATTTCTTTTTCATTTCTCTGTACTTCTCTACAATCTGTCTCACACAAAATATTGGCTCCATTGTTGACCTTCCAGGCATAAACCCAAGCTGATTTCTAGTAACAGTTGTCTCACCTCTTACCCTTTTATCTATTATCTTTTCCCAAATCTTCATACTGTGGCTCATACGTTTTATATTTATTAATTTATTTTAATAATTATATCAGTATTTAAAAATATTTAATGTTTAATGAATTTTGAGTTTCTTCTTCATCAACATAATTTCTCCCCGCTAAATGGGTTAGACTACTATCTTCACAATATATGATTTTTTAATAAAACACAACTATTTTTTATATTAAATTTATCGATAAACTTCATTATTCTTATATTACATAATTAAGATATGAATTATTATAATAGAACAGTTAAACGATCTCTTCTACTTTGAAAATAGTAAGTATTGTAAACTAGAATAGAAAATAAATATGTGTATAAATATATAATAGATAAGTAGATAAACAGAATAAAATTCAATTTCAAAATTTAGGATTAAATTAATCTATATTATAAATAAATATATGGTGCAAAAAATTAAAATTATTAAATATGAATAAACATTTTATTAAGTAAAATATTATTATTATTATTATTTTTATACCTAATTATTATGTTTGTATTTATATAAATTGTGTAGTTTTAATTATATATATCACACTTCCAAACATCTTTCTTTAATTAATCCGGTACAGAATTAATACATGCTGGATGGCCTGGATGGGAAGTACTTTTACATGAACTACACGAAATTTATTCATTAGCCGATCAGATTTAGATTGCACGACGCGCACGGCATAATCAAAAATAATACAATTAAGCTGAAAAACATTTAAAATTCATTATATATATATATATTATTATCTACTTAGCAACTAATCTCATATTCAGGGCCATCCCGAAGAAAGATTTTTTTGTAGGGGGGGGGGGTGAAAATGTGAAAAAAATAATAATACTTCTTTTCAAAACCTAAAATAAGAAAAAAAAAAAGTAATAAACTTTTTTCCCATTTTGCCAACTAAAATCCTATTAATTTATAGTTTGAAAATTCCAAAAAATTCTTTATTGCTTCATAATTTCCGGACAAAATTCCAAAAAAGTTCATTTACTATTTGTCTACTATTTGCCCCGACTATTTTCCGATGTTGAATTCCTCGGAACGGTCCTGCTCATATTGTATGATTAAACATTATGCCTGAAAATATTATTATCCAACCCCCCTCCCTACCGCCAAGGAAAATATCTAAGTGAGAAGACAATATTTTTTAATTACTTCAAATTTATAATTTATATTTTTACTTACCAACTCATCAAACGATGTTATCGACATTCTATAATATTTATAGAACTCTTCAGGGTAGCTACGTAGGGTCATGAATGTCACTTGGAACTGACCATTTTCCGGTCTTTTGACATTTAGAGGATGGACCCAATGTTGCCTTTTACCTTCTTTTTATTAAGTTTTTTATAAACTTCGTTCTCTTCGTATAATGTGTAAATTACGCCTGCGGCTTCAATATCGTCCAACACTTCCATATTTTATTAAAAAAAAAACAAAAAGCCACAAAACAAAAAAAACAGTACCTACCTAGTCATTCACAATAGACAGTAACGTTAGTACTAAATAGTACCTATACTAATATACAACAAAATACAAAGAATTGTACTTTTCAAATAACATTTGGTGCCCTTTTTATTTTTGAGAAATGACTTGTATCTATTCATATTATCTTGAAACGCGTTGACACGCGTCTGGTGTGTATGGTGGGCGCGTCCGCATTTTACAATCGCACCGCTTTATACGCGCGTACACGCGCGTTCGAATCGCGCAGTGTGTAAGCAGCTTTATTGTTCTCTGAGTTCTCTGAGTATCTCACATAACACAGAGGGAAAACCCACTGCAAATGATATTAATAGTATTAGCGTTAGTAATAAATTATACTAGTACGATCAAATATTCCAAAATTTTATTTCTATTTTGATGAATTAAATGAATAAGTTCCATAATTAAATCTGTTGAATTTTGTTCATCTAAAATTGTCGACTGAAAAAAATGGTAACTCCGGTAGGTAGGTAATAAAGGTATCATGTATTGCTGGTACAAATAAAATTATCAATACATAAATAAATCACAGCAACACAGATGTGTATAAATAAATAAAATAACGATTGATAATTAACCTTTTGGTTCAATAATAATATAAATAATGGTAAAAATATAAGGTTAGGTACTCGCATAATATTTCGACGCATGCAGACTGGCCAGCCGCTACGTACCTATCCTAAATAAATAAAAATAATTTCACACAGGCCCACAAACGGAAAAACCAGGTAAGTACTAATAATATTTATTTTACACGCGTAGCAAAAATAGATGACGAATATAAGATTCTCGTGGTATATAATGCAGTAAATGTGAACAAGCGAACGGCGAATATAAGATTCACGTTCGTAATTCGCGTATGGTGAGACGATAAACGCACGTAATATAAATTAATATTGGCTATTTGAGTGTGTGTAGTGATATGTTCACAGTAGTGTAGTAGATTTTTCAAAGCGCTAAAATAGTCTTGGCATTTACATAAATTGGCCGTGTTAAACTTGTTGAATTTTAATTTTGAAAAAAATTCTGAATTCGTTATTATATTTTCTATGTTTTTACCAGATGATTTTTTTAAATAATTTTTTTTAAATAAATGACGAACAATTAAATAATGATTTTTTCATTAATTTGAAATCACCATAAAAATCTTTATATTGATTTAATTTTAAATCCATCTGGTAGAAACACAGTTTAACAACTCACCTTCAATTTTTCCAAGATATGTTTTTTGTCTAAACTTATCCAGAAACCTACAATTATGGAAATGCGTGAGCATGTTTATTAGAAAATACCGTGATTACATAGCGATGAAAAGTAGTATGGGTATGAGGATATTTTTAGATTAATTTTAAAATGTACTTAAATATTTTTAAATTGTTAGATTTTTATTTTTCCTAAAATTACTTAAAAATTGCCTATACTGAACTCCTTAAAATCGGTCGGTGTCGAAGCCCCTTAAAACAAAATAAAATTTATGCTATCGGGTACAATAAATTCAAATAGAAAACCTTTACCAAAACTGATGGTAGATAAAAAGTTGAATAGAGGCGACTTTGATTGAGAAATTAGTAACACAAATATTAACATGAGTAAATGGATGGATTAAAGAAGTGTACATTTTCTATCGTCTCAATCATTTAATAAAAAAACAGTATATCATTTGAATAATGAGGTTCTTGATTTTTCAAGCATGGTGGTTAGTGCAGGTAACTTATATAACTTTGTAAATAAATTATATTGAATTAAAATAGTGGTACAAAAGTCATTTATTGACTCTATACTATATTTATTTAGCAATATCTTTTAATAAAAAAAAAATATATATATATATATATATATATTTATATCAATATAGCAGTAGGTACACCTTAAACTAGATACCCATATCCAAAATACATGTATGTAAAATAAATTGCCTATTTCAAACTCCTTTTTTTTTTAAAAAAATTTAATGCTTATAAAGAATCTAGTGATAAAATATCTACAAATTAAGTCAAAATTAATTGTATACTTACAGAAGAGACTCGTCTGACATTAAATCAAACATAGTGTCGTAATCTTGTTGTTGCTGTGATTTAATCGAACACAAAGACTGTAACAAAAAAATATATTTGGGATACATTCATAATATTTCCAATAAAAATCATATATTATATACTCGGAACACACATTAAGAGTGTACCCTGTTTTCGGAAAAAAATTCATCTGCCACGCACATGTGAGTATTATACAATGTATAACTAAACACGCGATATCCTACTATAGTGAGGTTGCAGGGTGGAAACCGGTAGCCGTCCACGCGACAAGGTACATTCTTAATGTGCTCCAAGTATAAGTACGAATACAACATGACGTCAATTATTTAACTTAACAATAACATAATTTGAACTTACAGGGCCAACTTGATAACGATCAGCAAAACTAAATTTCCCCCAAGTCCCCCAAATTAAGGGAACTCCAAAGAACCTTTCAAAATTGTTTTAATTCAAACCTAACCTAATATTTTTTTATTCAATATTACATGTTTTCTAGTGTAAGATAAATTTATACTATTTGTTAAATAATTTTTCCTTTCAGTCATGTGAAAAGTTGAAATAAAAGAAGTTCAAAAATGACTTCTAAAGCTTTAAGTTTATCCTAAATTACGCTACTGTAACTTAATCAGCATATACATAAATAATTTATTGAAATATGTCAAGTATTGAATATTAGGAAAGAGATGATAAAGCCTAGAAATTCAAAATAATTGTTTATTTTTAGATGAATAATGTGAAATACATTATATAATTAGAAAGTTACTGCTTTTGTCTCTAGCATTTTAATATATTTTACATTAAAAATATCTTACAGATGTAACATTTAAAGTATTTCAGCACTCTACTAGTAGAAAATATTTTCTTTACTACGTTTTTCTCCAGGACATAGTGTCTAATTTTACGTAGAAACACATTTTAAGACACAAACATTATTTTTTTACAAATACTATTATTATATTAGTATACCTAATTAGAGACAGAATAATACATTAATAATTCACTTCAATATTAATATTTTGGTGGTTACTGCTTTTACTAATATAGCAGGGTATGTATGATAATATAAAATATAAAAATTGTTTTATTACTTGAGCGTATGCAATAAAAAACAGTGTGTCGTATTCATAGGACTCCATAGCCGGTTGATGGAAATATGTTTCAGATTGGGTTTTCTTCGCCAAACTCTGCAATATTTAACATAATAATTATTAGTATTTCAATATTCAAACACGTGTAGTTGTTATATGACCATCATATATTTCATAAAATATATAATCTTTTAAGTATAATATGTACCTGTAGAGCATATCGTACACTTGCTACAGATAACATTGCGGACAGAGCCGTCCTATTAGCGATTTCCACTTGTTGTTCCTTCACGTAATCGCCAAAACATGAACGGGCCTCCACAATGGCACAAATACTTCGATTAACAGCCAACGAATGAATGGGCAATAGGACTCCATCTGTGGTATACGCTACTCCGGGTGAAAACACGCTAGATAAAATGGCCGAGCTGATTTCTACACCAATACCTCCATATAGCAGAGCACTGAAAAATGGTAACATCGGAAATAAAAATAATTGTTTGCTACGCGTTTTCTCTGTTCCCCATATCTTTACAGGATAGGCCACTTACTCAGGGTAGCCAGTCTCAAAGTAGGGTGGTGCAAGCAAAGACAAGGGTATGATAACTTTATTACTTGCCACATTGTACAACACTTTTGGATTGTTGGATACCAAATCATCCAACCACCTACAATATAAACAATACATTACATAACAACCATGAACTAAACATGAAACATTATAAAACCCATGACGGTATAATAATGTCATACCCAAATTCTTCCTTCTTGGTTTTGAGTTTGGTCTGCGAATATTCTGTTATGAACGATATGGCGTGATTCACGTTCAGGAAGAAGTCCAGTTTTTGAATGGGCAACTGACTGTAGAATTGATTTACATAATTATCTTGGAGCATGTTAGCGGGTAACCCGATTTGTGCCGTCACAGAATCTAACTGTAAATGGACGAAGAATTAATACTCGTGCCATATTGAGAGGCTAACAAATGTATTTTACCTTGCGCAAAATGTGATCACGTAATTCGGGCTCCATGTTTTTACTGTTTTCGCCTACGTTAGATATGATCGTCTTCTTTACGTTGTTGAATATATCCTCGACCACGGCCACGACGTCGGCTTTGTTCTCGGTGTTCTGTTCCAGCGTAGCAGTTATACCGAAACCCATGAACCTCTGCAACAGTAAAACGCAAGACTCCCACCTCGGCGGCAAGTCCTTCTCGCCGGTGAGCTCTGCCTTGTAGATTTTCACGATCTCCCTAAACTTGACCGACAAATACGGTACATAAGCCTCGGCTATTTTCCACATGAAATAGTCGTTCAATCCGCTGAAAATGCGAAAAAAAATACACGGTTTATTCCTTAGACAAAACAATATGAGTGTAACTAAAATTTCTCGTCAAAAACACCGACAATAATTACCAACCTGCGTTCTGAAGACGATATGAGATTGGAAAGATTACTGAAGTATGTCGGTGACACGACGGAGATGTACGTGTCGTCGCTGATGCCACTCTCCGGAAACTTTGACTGTAGGATGTCCAAAAGTGGGATCTACAACGGGACGCGCGGAAATCGATATAGTATTATTTTACATGCCTACCATGCAGTCTCGTAATTCGTATGAAATATCGTTTACCATTCCGGCGATTTCCTTCAGTGTCGACAGCTTGAACCGGCGGTGAGAAGTGAACGGGTCTTCTAATTTGCCGACCGGCGTGATCTCCGCTATGCGTTTCTCGTAATGGAACATGTCATTGCTGAACGTCAACGCGTCGCTACTGGTCGCGCCCAGCAATTGTGAGACGTCCACCATATACTGTTTGTACGCATTCACTATCTGCAAAGTACAACAACGATGACGTTACAATAACGAATTTTCGTAATTATTAACATTGTCGCGAAGGCACGTGAACTTACTTTATCGTCTTGCTTTCTATAATAATATCTTCGACCGGGTAAGCCCAATCCGGATGGAGATATCTGAAATTTATTCACAATTTATTACGATGACCGTCTAAATACTGTTACAGTGTACGGATAATATAACGACCCAAAATGTACCTGAATTATGTTTTGTCCCGAAACTTTGTCGTCGGGCACCACGTCGATCTTGAAGAATGGGTTCACGCTGTATTTGGATTGCACCTGTACAATGGTCTTGGCCAGATCCCAATCGTGAACGTTGAAGTCTTTCAATACGTGCCACCCGCCTTATAACGAAGAAAAAACGCCATTTATAATAGACCACCCGAGAGATAAAGAACAAAAACATACCTAGGATTGTACTAATAATCCTCTTTAATGGTTTTCCTTCGTCAGTCTCGATATTGTCCAGGTTCATGCACGACTCATAGAAATGCTTCATCTTCCAGTTCAACGAGTTGGAACTGGCGACGTTCCGTAACGTAACAACCATGTTCCTGATCTTTATTTTTTCTAAACATAAATTCAACAAGGACACAGTTTACATTTGATTATTCATTCTACACGTAATGTAATGTTTCTAACGGATTCACTTACGCTCTTGTTGAATGCGTTCTTTCATACTCCAAGAACTCATGTACGCCGGTAGGTCGTTGGTCTGTAGCCATCCTCCGCAAGCGTATCCTCTAAAACTGTCACACGGTGATATGGTAAAGTTCATTTTAGGCAAAACCTAAAAATAAAAAAATAAAAACAAAAATATACGTTATTATACGAATATTATAGGTATGTTTCAAATACAAATAAAAAAAACTGACAAAGAGCTTCCTGTACAGTAATCGGTCACGGATCGTTAACTCTACGGTTTAATTCGATATTAAAATCCAAAGAAACGTCATGGGCGTTGAACATAACAACATCACGAACATGGGATAGTTTCGTGTACGATTGTTTTTGTAAAAGTATTGTAGATCGTTTTATATTTTCGATACCGACGACCCATAATATACTATATGATCATTTAGCACTAAATACAAATTGTAGCGTTTTAGATTAGGTTCTTTGCCATGCCTCGTGTCATAATGTCGAAACAATAAACGGTATTCATTGTTTAGACACGCGCATCCAACAGTCATTATAAAAACGACATTGAATACACTAGATTGTGACAAAATATACATACGCAAATAAAAAACGAGATTGGTAATCAGATTAATATTTTCGATCGATCATAATATTGTAGCGTTCGGCACAAGAAAGTACCAACTAGTATTACAACAGTATATTAAATTATTATTTATCATAATAATATTTTTTAGGTACTTGTAATTTGTTACGATGTTGGCAAATTGACGCGGCGTTGGAGCCAAAGAACATACGCGCACGTTCCACAGTTTATGGAAACGAGTAGGTAGCAGCCAGCCAACTATAAAGCCTCCCTGACACGTGAGAGATTTCGGTAAATATAAATCAAACACGAGATGACGTTTTATCGTTTCCTGCGGTTTCTGGACCAGCTAATCGCATTTACTTTTAAAAGTAGCCGCTACACATTGTGGTATACGTCTTATACTGTTAATGGCGTCGTTCGTCTCCGCCCACACTCAGAAAACCCTATTTGTATTCTTCTGTACTCACCGGTTGTGTACATAACGTACAGAGAGGAATTTTTTGTGATGTAGAAGAGATACTTTCACAATGTTTACACGGTGCCCGAGTAAAAAAAAAAAAAAAAAAACCACCAGAATACATTTTGGTTTGTCAAAATCCGTACAGTTTTTATCCCATCATTTGGCGGACAATGATGATCATAGGATGTCGTATTGGCGGAAAACTATTATTCCCCCCCCTCCAATACTCGACTGTCGTAAACACTGATAACGATTCGGCCGAGGACTGAAACTAGGTATTGTCCATGATAGAAACAACCAGGTGCGATCGTCACACAGCTCTTAACGCGCGCGATGCTTACACGTCATGTGCGCAGCACCGTATACGAAATTAAAATTGCGCCGGTGAGAATGTTGCGCACGTGACGTCACATTCCGTGTATATATATATTATAGGAAAATATTGTTCCTCCGCGGTAATCATATCAAAATTTGTCATCTCTGTGGTCATATACCTGGTCAATTCTATCGTGGTGTTATCGAAAGAAAATCCTCGTCCATCCGACGGGGGGGGGGGCACAGCCGTGTCGTTTATACGTTCCCCCGTGACCCTGTGCAGCTCGGGAGTCATTATTATAGTTTTGAAAACGGATGACGAGCCAGAGAGAGCGAGAGGCGTACCACCGGGGTGTGACCGTCAAAAAACACGACCGACAAACCGACGACCAACGTAAAAACAAATAAAACGCCTCGTCACTCCGTAGTGTCGTATTTTCAATGTATTTCGTTTTTTAGCCCGAAAATTTCGATGCCGAACCCCCGTGCGGGGGAGTCAGATTAACGAACCGTGTTTTTTTTTTTTTTTTTGTGTTCTATCTACACCGTAAATATATGACTGTGTATCGTTTGGGTTAGGCTAGTGGTTTTTTTTTATTTTTTATTTTTTTTTTTATTCTTTTATACATATCCCGAGCCTCGCCCTCGACGACCGTATATATATATAAAATATTATAGTATTATATTATTATATACGTTACGATAATAAAATATTATTCTATACAGGTGTATAACGATGCACGGGAGTGCCTCCGTCGACAGTGCACAGCGTACGATGATACTTAAACGCACATGATGCAAGCGTATACGTTTTATTTTTCTTTCTAGTCCTCATAAACGCGATCCCGACATGATACGTTACCATAATAATATTATACCGTGTTACTTTCACTAGGAGGTCGTGGTCGCCGCCGCCTCCCCCCCCCCCCGTTCAACAATAGGCAAGGTTAAGGACGGACTCGCCGGGTTTTAATTGAATTCGTCGCGGGCCGCCGAGAACCCGTGATTTCGTCCGACGAGTTCACGATGCCGCCCCATTGTCAATGATTACAATAATAATATTACGTATTATATATATATATATATATTATATATATCACGAGTCCGTCTATTTACCGCGTGTATACAGAGGGATTATAAGGACGCTTTTCACCGCGGGTCCCTCTGATGAACCCATCATCTATACTCACTTTTATAATATACGTACCGTCGCGTAAAACGGGGTGAAACGAAACAATTTCAGGAAAATTATTAAATTGATGTCCGCAAGATTGATTTTAACTTTTATCGATGTTTTAACTTCCCTAAATCGATGGCCAACCAGTACGAAACTCAAATAATCCAAATCGTATTAATTTTTTTCACCTCCATGTGGAAAAATTTGATAAGAGCTACTTGATATTTTTCTTATCAAAAACCGATCAAAATTCAAAATGTTCTAAAGTATGTTTAAGTTTTTTTTTTCTTCTTTTTCTTGGATTAATAGTAATTGTTAATATTGTTGTCTTTACGATTTCGTAAGTATTATTTTATTAATTACATTTTTCACCAAGTTAGGTATATATTTTAATTGATTTGGAGCGAATAGAAACATAGTCATAATGGTACGAGTATACATACTAAGTCAAAAAAAAAATAATACAAGAAACGTCTCGTTTCAAAACTAATAGAAAATGCCGAACATAACATAAAATCTGGCTTTAATAAATGCGGTATTGTACCATTTAACAGGGACCGTGTTCTCAATATGTTACCATCTATAATGACTGCGAATGTATAAGAAAATGGTTGTACAACTTCTCAAGTGTTAAATGACTCAGTTATGATCGTTTTGGAGAATATGAGGTCCAACCACTCTGAACCTGGAGTTCCAAGAAGAAAACTACTAGTGGAGCCGGGAAAAAGTGTAGAAACTATTTCAAAAGTAGACTCTGATTTGGAACAAGATCATTTAGAAATAGATTCAAATGAAACAGATGATGAGACTGTAGAAGAACTGACACCAGAAGTAAACCATGTAGTAAAACATGGAAAAAAGTTCAAAAATTTCTTGCCAATTATAGAATTAAAGGAAATTATAGTAGTTGACAACTATGTTTTAGTGTCTTTTTATTAAGAATCGAATAAAACTACAAGTTACAAGGCCTATTTGTACTATATTGGTCAGATAATAAGGCAAAAATTAAGTTGTTGTTGTACCTACTTACCTATATTGTTTTTTTAAAACCTCAAAATGTTTTTCTATTCATAATTCAGTTGATAAAACAGAAAAATGTACTAAAAAATCATATATGTTTCTATTCACCCCACCTGGCGGGTCAATAGAAACAAGACATAAAAATAAAAATAAAATATAGACCGTTACAATTAAATTAAGTTATAAAAACTTATTTTTAAAGTACTAAATAAGACCAATATTTTGATGTATTACATCAAACGACATGTTATCTAAAATACAATAGTTTTTTCAAAGCTTTAAAGTTTGAAACTGTTTCTATTCACGCCGTTTCACGATTGATTTTTGGACGTTTTCGTCGTCGTGTATAATATTATGTATCCCGGACACATAGTCGGTGATCGAAAAATAATACTCGGCCCGGTCGTAGTAAATACATTTCCATTCGGACTGTACCCCGTCCCCTCTTTTATGACGTCAGAAATGACGAAAAGTCGAGTGACTAAAAAATTAAAACCAGTGAACATTGGGGGGACCACCCTAATCCGTGTAAATCTAATTTTATGGTCATTACAAAAAAAAAAAAAACCCCCCAATTAAATAGTCGAAAATTTGTTGTCAAATTACACATTAACTCAGAATTTACACGACGATTCGGTTCGGAACACCTAGTTCATCACAAAAAAAATCACGCAGAGTTAATGAAAAGTGAACACCGCCGTAAACACGGTTAATCGTCCAGTGATTATCCGAAACGAACAAAGTTGGTTACAGTCCAACTTTCGTTCACTTTGAACGATTCCGTCGTTTTAACGAATCGTTAAAAATGAACACTGTAAACACAGTATTTCACTATCAGTGAATTTACATGATTCTTGTGATAACAACCAGTAAATGCCAAATGGTTGTAATAATGGCGTATTAATATATTATATAATTTTAAAATAAAATGTACACATAATACAAAATAATTAGTAATTACTATTCATTCTATTTCGGCAATATATTGTATCATTTGTCATTTAATATTAGATATTTAACTTCTGTAGAATCGATACATTCATTTTTAATATTAAGTATAATACATTTTTTTCTTATCAAATTTAAAGATGAAGACATTGTCGGTGTTCTGTCATCTGATTTTTATTATTATTATTTTTTTTTTATACACAATTATTGATTTTATAAACAAATTGTCGATATTGCTATATTGCTTGTTAGATAGACGGAGACAGCAAAAAGCGGGTGTGGCGAGAGATACACCATTCATCTTAAAATCGCAGATATACATTTCGCATTAATTAATTAATCAAAAAGTCGTTCAGATACAGATGGTGGAAGTTGGTCCATTGCCTTTTTGGTTCTCGTACAGACGGTGTAAGATTATTTTTTTTAATTTGAAAGCGCTCAAAAGACGATTCTGAGCGAAATTTAATACAATATTATTATTAAAAAGAAATGGTGGTAACCGAGACAACTAAACAAACCAAGTAAGTACCTACAAACCAGAACAAATTTACTACCTACCTATCAAAAAAGCGCTTTATTCCAAAATTTCTACACTCCTTCTACCAAAAAAATGTATACACAGTCTGTTAAAACGACTACATTCCTAGTTTCGCACAAAATTTAGAATTCAGAATTCCAGCAGCAATCGATCACATTTATGGCGAAATTATTTTAAACATCAAAATGATACCATCAACTTTGTTCTTTAACTTGAACGATGATACGTATAAATGGTTTAATGTTGGACATTCACTTTGCAGGATGATCTATTTAAGACGATCGTCCGGAATGAACCATGACAATGAATCTGCCGTTTTTTATTACTTTGACTGCAGTTTCCCCCGATTATTCGGATTGATGTCCAGACAGGCATTCGTGTGTGGATAATACATTTGAACTAGACCGAGTGCGAACCGCACACGTCTTGTGAATGTGCATCACCTTGTAAGCGCAAATCCCTTTATATAAGTGCATCTCTATACGTATACCTAAACTTATGTGCATCGAGACCCGTGATATTCAGGGACCGGAATTATTTTGCGTTAAAAGCGTAAAAAAAAAAAAAAAAGTTAAAAATGTGCAAAATATGCAAAAGTCGACGGGAGGGGACAGTTGTCGGCCGAAAATTTCTACAAACCGAAATACTGCCCGCGCACGTGTATCAATGATAACAATGATCAGTATTCTTGTCGACGACGACCGGAAAGAATATTATACAACGACTTGGGTACGTTTTGATTATACGCCGTTTTTGTTTCTTCTACACAGCCCGTCACGATTTTACTCGAAAAACTCTCTATATATATATATATGGCGTGCACTATTATACTTGGATTACATTATAATGCTACCGTTTCCAATGCGTATTACGAAATATCGTTTCCGCGCAAATAACAATGGATTTTTTTTTAAATACTGGTCCGTAGTTATAATAATATAATATGTTTCCTATCGTGACCTTGCCCGCGCGGCGGTATATATAGATGATAACTGCGGTCGCATTTATACGCGAGAATTCCCGTACATTTAGAAACGATATAAATTAAAATATACGATGATCGGGCGGAAACGCGGTCGTTACACATACGCATACGTCACTATATTATTATCACGTCACATAGATTAGCGAATAACAAACAATATAATACACCGACCGAATCGATATCGGATAACATTTTAATGTATTGCGTGCGGTTTGTTACTGTGCACAGATGATTTCACCGACCGTACACACCCCGCCCACACAAAAATCAAAATCTTTTAAAATTTCGATATAATTCCGTGCTCATCATCAGTCACCGTTCACACCACTGAGCGTAGACGTTTGTTACGCGCAGTTGGATTTCTTTATTTGACAACTTTATGATAACAACTAGGTACACGAAAGCACGTATTTGAAGAGGGGCCGCCCTCCCCCCCCCCTCAAAGCACATGCGATATTATACCAAATTTGATAATTGTGTTAAATATGTATATAATAATACCCCGCCACTATAGAACTTTAAGGACCGTTATTAATTATTACAATTTCGTCAACTGACTAAACAAAATTATCGGCGATACTGTGATATCTTAATAAAAATTCGATATATTTTACATAATAAAACTGATAATATAAATTGGTCCTTCGCCGTGTATTCGTCATCGTCTAGCGGTGAATTTTATTGGTGCGATATAATATACTATTGTGTTACCAGTTAACCGAAAAATAAAATCTGCTATTGTCTGTTTTAGTTTTGGCATAAGCCCTCCATTGTATTATTGTAGTAATTTACGCTTATTATTACGAATAAGTGAATATTTCCAGCAGGCATATTATGCTAACGAGTTGACTGCCAAAAGAGCCTTGGGGCAGGAAAAACCTGTTCAATTTATTAGTTGAGAAAAAAGTTATCTGGCGTATCAGAGAAATAGTCATCCCAGTAGAACATTTTACTAAAATTAAAAAAAAAATTTAAAAAAACTTAATAATGAAAAAACTAAAATTATATTGCTCGTTAAAATGCATTTGTTCATTTACAAGAGTTTATTATGACGTGTACATTTTATACTTGTACGTATTATTAGTTTAGGTACTATTAATTTATACTTGTATACATTTTTGGATCTCAAATATTTCTAAAACATTAGCCCCCCCCCTCCTAAAACTATGACCAAGATACGTGCCTGCTAGGTACGGTATTATTTTCATGAATTTTAGAATACAAATTATGCCACTTATGTCCCGTTTAGAACAATCGTCCCTATTATGTCACAAACCTAAAAAATTCACCAACATTCTCGTACTTAGAAACAAAATTATAATAACATATATTTTAATTGTATAATAGTCAAACGTACATTCTTGTCCTTTTAACGTGTACCCTCTGAAGAGTACGGAAAAAACTCCACGAAACCATTCCTGTTGAACGATATCGATTCTTCAATCAAACGTTTTTATAAATGATAGTGCAGTACATAAATAAAGGGCCCCCGTGCAATGATAATAATCGATTGATGATTGTGTTTACATTGAATTCAATGAATTATCAATAAATAAAAACAAAATATATTCCTTATCTACGATGACATATATTCGTCAATATCATTACAATAATTACTCGATAATACTGACAAATGTAACAAATTAAAAAAATGTATTTATGTAAATACAATTTTACTGCACATACTTCTTAAATATTGCTACTGTAATAATATGTTTACATGAAGATTTTTCCAAAACAAGAATCTACGACACCTAGCTAAGGAGAACATTCTTTTTTTTTTCACAGAAAAAGATCCGAGAATTTCGCAAAATAACACATAACTTTTTCTATATTCAGAGCACGTGACACTTGTATATTTACCATATATATAACAATATAAATAAATTTAGTAGGATTTCCGAAAGAACGTTTACTATATATTTATATGTTAACTGGCGTTAATGTCAAAAATACAGTGAAAATTCAATTTAAATTTGATTTAAAAATGAAAACATTATGTAAATCATTTTGTCAGTTATTTCTTTGTTATTATAATATACATTTTACAATAAAAAAAAACCCCCGTTTAGTTTTTTTTTAACTAATACTTCGAAGTAAACATCTATTATCAAGAATAAATATCGAATAAAAAGTACATTTGATTTTTATTAGTTTTTCAATACTTTTCGGGTACCTACTTTAGAACTTATAAATTATATTAGGTATATGTTTTTAAGAGAACGTCATACATCCAATTTTTAAGGGGTTTTATGTAAACAATTTTTATGAAATTTTACGAAAAATGAAAATCCAAAAATTTGAATATATTTAAACATATTTTAAAACTAATTTAAAAATAGTCTTGTATCAATACTTAATACCATTTTTTATTGTTGTGTAAGTGCGATATTTGTTAAAAAAACATCTTTAAGCATTTTTCATTTTTAATAACTTGAGAATATCGTAGAAAAATAAAATAAAAATAAATTATAAAATACAAAATCATCTAGCGACCTACGTAGACGATTTTTAATGTGTGCATTTTTACACGTTTTATGAGTTGTTAAAAAATCGGTTTCTATGATTTTTTTTCAACAACTATAAATCTTTAAAAAATGAGTATATCGAAAAAAGACTACGCAGGTCGCTAGATGATATTGTTAGCTATAATTTGTTTTTTGTTTCGTGTTTCTAACGTGTTTGTGAGTTGTTAAAAATGAAAAACGCTATTGCAAGTTTTTCATTGAAAATTTGTAAGTACTACGTCCGCTAGACGTAAACAGCTGAAAGTATATTCAATTAGTTTTAACTATGTTAGATATTGGGAATAAATATATCAATTATTTTTACTTAAAAAATTGGTATGCTTTTGTACACTTGTAGTACCTACAGTTTATTATATTAATAAAATCAACAAAGCAGATACATTACGATAGAAATTTTACTGTTTTAAACATTCAATGCATTGGTCTAAACAGTATAGTTCCTACATTTTAAACGGTTTTACTTTTTACAATAAGTATATATCTAGTAAGGTGATACTTTGATCCAAAGACGTTTTGTTCTGTGAATTTAAAAATCCCTCGTGGAACCAAATATCCCACCGTGGATCAAAATATCCTAATATGAATCTAAAAGTTCTTATTGATCAATATATATATATATATAACATGACATTTTGATCAACGGATCTTAATGCCCGCCATGGATCCAAATATCATCCTACAAGGGATCAAAATGTCCCAGAATCAAAAGGTCCCCAGTTCAAATTGTTCATTTACCGAGATAAATATCTCGAGGTTTTAGTTTGAAATTTTAGAAAAAAAATACTAACAGATGAACGAAATCGGAAAATTACCTAACATTTCAATTTGGTTATATAAATATGATATAAGTGACAAGTGTTTATACTTTTTTTAACCTCAGTGACACAACTTTTTATATGAATAAATCAAATTTGATAGAATCTATAGGTATGTGTCACATCCTCACAATATCAACACGTTCATCTGTTTCAAACCCATATCGGGAAGAGATCGACTTGCGTGTACAGAAATCAATGTTAATTTTCTAACGGTTCGCGTTTTACCTGTCTCGTCAGTCATTACTACGAACGCGTATCAATTTTCTAACCACAAATCGCAATTCTTGTGATAATAAGCTAACCTATAAATTATACACGTTTATATGATATGGAATCTAACTGTGTGCCCAAATCCAGGGGTAAATGCATTTATACACACATACAATCCCTATTTTAAAATATATAATATATCTATGTACCGACTACCAGGGCTAGTAAATGTATTAATCGCGGATTTAATTTTTACGATGATCTACATGGAGAAAAAAAATATCTATAATATATTCTTTATTTAAAATATAAAATTTCGAAATGTTTTTTAATTTTTCCGAGTTTTTGATATATATATATATATATATATACAATAATAAACATATAAATATAAATATACATAAATAAAGAAAAAAATGTAATGTCAAAAATATTATATTTTATAACTTTATATACTGAATATTTTATAATAGTATTTAGTATTTAGTAGGAATTTATAAGTTATTATAATATTATGTTTGACTAATTATCATCATCTGATAAGTATAATGACTGTTTTGCTAAAATCGGTGTCAGTAGAACGTATTTAAATATATAAAAACATTTACAAAATATAATTATCTCGCAGCATTGTTTTTTTTCTTTATGGATACAATAATAATTTAATATCAGTTTAATGTATAATAAATATATATAAAATATAAAATACCTAATATATTTTCGAAAGCCACTTTCGACATATTTTATATGTATAATTCAAAATACGGTTTGACATATAAGAGCGTCATAAGAAACAATGAGACAGTGTACACCCTTTTATATTCGAAGAATTATTAATAAAATATTTCATTTTAAAATGAAGAATTTGGCATAAATGTTAATGGAAAACATTATTTTATTTCAAGTGATTTTTTTCATCTAACTCATTGCGTATCCGACGCGTAATTTGTTTCCAATCTTTCAAAAACTATACACAAATTGACACCGACCCAAAGTTGTCTCTCATTACTGTACGTGGACGAACGGCAGCGGTATAGCGGGTGCTTGTGGTTTGGAAATACAATATGTACATTATACTATGCTATAAAAATAACGTTAAACGTGTCAAAAAGAGATTGAAATAGAAAACGAAAAACGCAACGGAAACTATAAACGAAAAATTTAATAAAACATATAACAAAACGCAACGATAAGCGGAAAGAATTTAAAAACATTTAAATTAGCATAACGATAACGTCAAACACTAAAAATTCGGTAGCGTTTAAGTTATCATAACGTTAAACGATGTTTTTATTTTATTTTTGGCATTGTTTACTCATTTAGCGTACACCATATTTAATACAATTGGTCAATTTTAGCATGCATTATGGTGATGCGTATACCCGGAAAAACATTTTCCAAAACACCACCGGTTGTAAGTATAACCATAGATTAAATTCCATCTATGGTATAACGTTTAACTCGGCGAAAACCCGATTAAAATAAATAACGAAAAACGTAACAGTAACGATAAGCGAAAAGTTTAACAAAACGTAACGATAAACGGAAAGAATATGATAACATTTAAATTGTCATAACGTAAAACACCAAATAAAATATGTTAACGTTTAAATATTGTAATACCGGAAAACACTAAAAATTCATTATCGTTTAAATTGTAATACCGCAAAAAAACACTTTTTTCAACAAACATTTCAGTACCTAACGTTTTTAATTGTCGTTAAAATAACGTTAAACAATATAATTATGTATTTTGATTCCAGTCCCGATTGTCACTACATTGCGATTTAGTAATTTGTCGTTCGTCAACTTATACTTGGCGCACGAATGCACTTTGGAGACCGGTTTCCACCAGCTCTGCCCACGTTGACACCGTATATACCGCGTTATATTGGGGTGAACGCTGTGCAATACGAGTTTTCGTCCGTCAACGAGTTGCGTTTTTAACCTCGTGTTTCCGTATTAACGCTATTTCTGCGCGAGCAACTATTTATCATTTTATTGTATACGTGCCGTGTGTTTATACTTTATAATTTGTATTATATTTTCTTAATAAATTAATACTTTTATAAATGTTGTTAATTTTACGATTTTCTTTAAACATTTTTATTATTATAGAGTGACAGACTAACTTACTATCTATATTGTAAAATAAACTATTCTATATTATACCAACAATTTGTTTGTTTGTTTGTTTTTTTTTTTTCATATATATATATATATATATATTATTTGAGTACCTACTGAGAATTATTGACTACTAATCATGAACATTTTATTAAGGTATTGTGAAATTTTTTTTAAATTTGTCTACACATTTGGTTTGTACACGTTTCGCCACCGCGGTTTGATTATTATCCTTGTAAAACAAAATGTAAATTCTCGACAAATTTTTATAAAATAAATATAATAACGTCGAATATTATTTAGTTATATACTATTATAGTCATGGTTATATCAATGTTTCTATACAGCCGCGGTTGATCGCTATACAGAGAAGTATAAGAAAAATAAGAAAATCGTTAGTCGAAAATCTCATAAAATCACGCCCTTATCTATACGGAACATATTATATACCTAATATATATCCCATTTGATAAACCGATGAGAAATCGAAATAATCAATAAAATATAGACAATATAGTATTAAACGCATTATTATGTACGTCCATCGACATATTAATGGTTATTATAATACTTATAGGTACAAAAAAAATCAAGATCTAATCTATATATTATAGTAATTTGGCGATAAGAGCAAACGCGGTCTCTTATATGACTATGTACGGAAAATAAATTTTAAAAACACCAAACACGTCGACGTTGTTACGTTTTTTTAATTGTTTAAAGTAAAATTCCGATAGTTACAAAATAGTATAGAATTACATAAATAAACTGATTAATTAATGAGGAAAAATAATGATAATAATAAGGAACTTTCAAGTTTTTACGAACTCGGTCGAGACGCGTTTTTTGGTATTTTGGATGAGACGCGTGACGGTCCATTTAGTTGTGATAAGCTTATTATTATAACTGGCTCTTATCAGAACTACGTATATCAGTGCTGCTAACTATATTATAGGCTCAGCACGATGGAACACTTGATATACATTATGCCTATGATAACATGATATTTTGACGAAATTTTAATTATTTGACTAAATAATTCCACGGACTTGCCTGCATACCTATAGTATGAAAAGTTTTCATTTCGCCTTTTTGAAATTTTTCAGGGGCGCGTTTATGCGATACGGTTAAAGCTGGTTACTTTTTTCCACTTATCCTATATCGAAACCAAATGGATAACACTTTTCAATTAAAGTTCCACTTGATATAGACGGTATCAATAATTATTAGTTTAAATTAACAAAATAAAGAAAAAAAAAATTGTCATGAAAAAGTTACATAGATAGAACCTATTTAAAAAAAAATTATATAATTAATGTTAAATAAAACCATTTCGTCGATATAATGAACAACTTAGAATATAGATGGAATACTCTCGCATGTACTTTATATATTATTGAATACAATTTTTTCACACTATACAAACAAATATATCATTTATTGGATTTTCGTATAAAACTTTTGACTTCTGTGTAACTCAATCAACAATAAACTTATAGAGACCCCGTTATTCGATACAAAAAATGTACTTTCCTATTCTTATTTTAGATAATTTATGAACTATGTAAAAAAGAAAAAAGAAAGTGAATTTTATTTCAAATATTATTATAATTTTCATACTAAGCATATATGCAATGTTTTTTTTTTGTTTTCAGTAGATGTTTTTTTTTTTTTTTTTTTTTGTTAAAATGTCGATTTAATGTTTTAAACTCTAATTTATCCTAATATTATTTGCAGGTGATTTTGACGGATATTTATTATTTTACACTCAAACTTACTAAAAAAGGTATATTTATTTTGTCGTCGATTCTATTCTTGGGCCAATCCACACATTATGTATGTACATGATGATAATACGCATACTCGGGAAAGCGATCGTTATTATTATTATTATTATTATTTATTTATTTATTTTTATTTTTTGGTTTCGGTTTTGAGAACCATTGCGAATAATAAGGTAGGGATGTATAGATGTAAGGGGTAAGGAGGGAAACCAGTCGAGGAATGAATGCGTTCCGCTAAATTATCGTCTCCTCTTCTCTGGTACACCGATGCCGACGACGCCAAGTGACCCTCCGGCCGAACCACGCCGTGTATCTGGTCCGAGTCTCCCTTGCACAAGAATGTACATTGTACACTACATTACTATACACACGCACAAATATACGTACAGATACACATAGACACACGCACAAATAGACACGTACACACGCAAAAATACACGTAAACATGCACGAATGCACACTTATAGCGCGCCACGTCCAGATCACATCGAGATTACACCGGCGGCATCGGCTTGAAAACGAAATTTACGGTGTACGAGTGAAACACGTGGGATAATAATTATTATACCGAATAATATTGTATACAGGGTGAATTTTAATGTTTTGGTGTTGAGTTACTTGTAGAATTATTTATAAATATAAATAAATACCCAGTTTCTACAAAAGAATTTGTTTTTTTTTTTCTAACAAATACGTATTTCGAAAACAATGTTCTCATCTTCAGTGTTAAACAACTGATTTTATTTTATTATATAATTTTATTTTATTACGGTTGTTTAACACTGAAGATGAGAACATTGTTTTCGAAATACGTATTTGTTAAATAAAAACAAATTCTTTTGTAATAAACTGGGTATTTATTTATATTTAGGGTGAATTTTGTTTCGTATCACATGGTCATATTCTCTCGTAAAATTATTGAAAATAGTCAAAAAAAATATATAGGTATAAATATATTACACGGTAGGTATATAATATTGGCCGTTTACAGTTAATTTTTATCGTACTCCAGTTGAATCGACTACATAAAAACACATTATTATTGGGGGAAAGCGATTTTCGTGAGTTTTTTTTTTTTTACCCCATATTTTAACCGAAAATCAATAACTAAATAATATTCCATGTCCGTCCAATATTTGAAAAAGTAAAATAATATAATCAAATTCGTAATTTAAAATTCTCTAAGGAAAAATACAAAAATTAACTTAATTATTTTTGAACTGAGTAAAGTGTATGTTTTTTTTTTCGCATTAAATTAATTTTTGTTTACTATTAACTTCTAACTGAAAGCTTTCGATCTTATTTACCTTCACTGATTTTTTTTATATTTTTTAATCAATTTACCAATCTTCGTTAATAAATAGCATAATATTAACAACAAGACTAGGAAAAGAGCAATAGACTGCCTGGGCAGTAACTATATATAGTTTAAGAGTTAAAAGTTATAACAGTTATATTCTTATAACTTTTACCTTAACGATACTTACTATATATTAAGTATTTTGTATTAACTGTCAGGTTTCTTATAAAAATTATTTTACTTACATAATTATTTTTTGATATTTTAGTTATTTTTTTAAATTTTAGTTATTTTTTTCTTATTGTTCGATTATAATATTTTACTTCGTGGCCGTTCTTTGCCGACATATCGTCTAATGTGTTGTGATTTTTTATCAATATTATTCATAAAGGTATCAATGTTTCGAAAAAAACCCTATTACTTATACTCTATAGAATTTCAACATAAATATATTGTTTTTAAATAGTAAAATAAAATATTAACTTTTAACACTATATTAACTTAAGTTATTTATTTTTAAACAAACTAAGAACTTGGTTACTTTTTTTTACCAAAATTTAAAAAAAACTTTTAACTCAACTTAAACTAGTGTTGAAAAAAAGTAACTTGCTAATCCTTGATATTATTTATGTCATACCTATAATTATGGAGACCAGACGTACTTCCTTTATAGGACAGTACTCTTTGTTCTAGTGTCCTTAGTGTTAAGAGGATACTATAGTGAACTCGTTGTATGCGCAACGCTCAACACAACAGATCGCATTATGTCATAATAATAATCGTCTGCCATAATTAATTTATAATTGCAAACAGTATACATTCTGTGAAAAAACTGAAAATACATTAATAAATATAACACAAAATCAGTATTTTTTATTATTATATTTATTTTTTAATAATAGATATTATGTTTATATTTGATTTTTTATTAATTTCTTGTTCTATTCTTTTTGGTTCAAGAATATCCGATTTTAAAAATCTTTCCCCAAATTTTGGATCAAAAATCGTTGGTAGTAGACAATCTAAATAAGATCTATTAAAAAAATTATAATTTAGGTGTAAATACATATTTCTATTTATTATAGATTACAATTTTAATTTCTCTTCTTATTTATTTTTCCAAAATAGTTCATCAAATTGTATTATTAAAATTTGAGTCCATAATAGTCTGTATGAATTACAAAATAACACAACTCTCTCTTTGTAATTTTAATATAACAGACCTTGGACTTGATAATAGTATAAACTTTGTGTTTTTCATTTTATTTTTTCATTTTCTAAGTACAAATATGAAATCTAAAATTATTTTACAGAAATAAATATTAATATATGTGTTGTTTCAACATATTTTAATTTATATTTTCTGAGAACTTTTTTATCTAAAATTGCATCATGTATGTTAGAATAATCTTTTACGAATATGGACATTTTACTTCAGCCATCTAAACAATTCAAAATAGTTTGTATACAATTGAATATTTATTATTTAGCAAATATTTTACATATTTCCTCATATTTGTTCTCAATTTTATGGTTTGCTAATTTTTCAAAATTAACTTTGGCAAGTGGTTCCATTTGTTTTCCATGTTCCGTAGCTTTAAAAGTAGCATTTTGTTAAAGTATACCATATACAGTAGCTCTGCATGACGTGTTGTATCTCATTCTACATATTTTCCAAAAATTAATCTATTTCTACGTTTAATGTGTCATAAAATTGAGTTTAATTGATCTCGTGTGCTTAATTCTAATTTTTTTCGAACTTCTATAGACATTTTTAATGATTTAATAAATTCATTTTTTTTACTTCAATAGTACGTTGTTAGTCATTATATTATCTAATAGTTCTGCAAGACCATGATTTTCATCTGGTCCCGTTGAAGACTTTTTTTTTGGAGATTTTATTTATTGTAAAAAATTTGAATCTTATTTTACGATTATTTAATAATTTTTCGTGTCGCATATACAAATATTCTTTACCTACACAACCAAAAATATAACAATAACTATTTATAAAGTTAAAAAAGGTCGACGTTTATTGATTTCTAGTCTACCTGGACTTTTGTTTGTAATTTTTTTATGGATATGTCTTATATACTTTCCAGACGTATTAAAAAGATACAACTGCACAGCATGAATAGAGTAATAAGGTAAAAAAAAAAAAAAAACTTTTGTATTGACGGAGATGGCCTATGAGCTAGCTGGCATATATGTGTGTAACACACGGTTTACACGTTAACCAATCCCCGCAAGACGGGGTTCTTTTTATGATATAGAGGAGAATACATTTGAAAATGTACTTTTTTTTTTTGGGGGGGGAAGATTTTTATATCTGGTCACCATACTATATGATATTATAACGGTATTACACTATAAACTACAAATATAGTGCGAGCAATCGTATGGAAAAAAAAAAACAAAAAAAACAAAAAAACAAAAAAAACAAAAAAACTTCAAATCACCGCCGTAGTCGGACAAAGAATTCAGGTGGAAAAAACCACGTATATGAAAACATTTCGCAATCTTTTTGGTTAAAACGCGATTTTTTTCTCGTTTTCGAACACTCGATTCGGACGAAAAAATCGCTATGACTTCGAACGACGAAATTCACACTGTATGCGGCGGCGCGGTGATAAAACGCGCGCGGCTCGTGCGTCCCGTAAAACAATAAGTGCGCCGCGGTATACTGCAGTTGTAACTACTACGACCACGGTTCTGGTTAGGTATATATATACATATATACCTGTTGCAGTATACGTACATACATAATATCGCATGTATGTAGCCATTATAATGTACACATCGCATATGGACGTATTATATTATTATTATTATTATTATTATTATACACGCATCTGCGGTTCCCGCGTGCCGCCGACGAGGTAGACGACCCGAAAACCGTTTCCACCAATGTTGTATCATATATAATAATAATAATAATAATAATAATAATTATACTCTCGTAAATCCATAATTACCGCGCGAGCCCCCGGCCCGCACAAACGTTACGTGTAAATCGGGCGAAAGGTCGAAGAAATAATCGTGTTTTTTTTTTTTTTTTTTTTCTCTGTGGTGTAATGAAAATTCGAAAAAAAAAATTAGTTTCCCCAGCGCATACACGATATAATACGATATTTGAATAGAGCTATGATAGTAGCTGCGCAGACCGCATAGCGAATATATTTTACCGACAACGGAACACCCGGCAATAACGATAATAATAATAATATATGATATATACATACGAGATATACCCTATCGTATAAAATCCGTTTGACAACGGGTTGCTCAGAAAATTTTCGAAAAACGCCGAACACCGGAGCAGCCGAGTTATATAGACGTTTATACTAAATTATATATAATTTATTTTGCGTGTTGCGGACACCCGCGGTTCGGGAAAAAAAAACATAAAATATGTATTTTGTTCAGGGAGTCAAAACGGGTTAAAATTTTTCGGGTTTCGGGTTACGGATTTAAACCGGTTAAAATTTTTCCGGGTTTCTAATACGTGGTTAAAAAACGGTTTTAATTTTTTCCGGGTTCCGGGTTCGGTGTTGAAAAACAGTTAATATTTTTTTTGGGTTACGGGTTTCGGGTTTAAAATGTGTTAAATTTTTTCCGGGTTACGG